>JAODYC010000132.1:40801-68643 GCA_026262405.1 Curvularia hawaiiensis | reverse complement strand
TATGGTCGTATGTACTAGAGTAGGCATTTCGAAACAACAAGTAGTCGTGCGTAGTCTTGTCGTCGTCCGCTCGAGTGGACGTACTTGAGAAGCCTGCCATCTCTTTGCACTTCTTGTATGGGTAGGACATCTCCGTTTCATATAGACTTACTTTTGCAAAGAGTAGAGCTTTAATTGCATAGTGGCGGTTGGGACTAGAAATAATCCGTCCCCACTCGTAGTTGCTTTGCATGCATGACGCAACCTTTAACCTCGTCGGCAACACAATTGATGCCGTACCCCGACCTTCTTCCCCCATCGGCATTATTGCCGATACATCCTGCGCCAAATTCTAGATGTCGCAGATTGTTACTCAAATGAGCGCTAGACAGCTTCGTGGTGTGGGATTACCCCGCGCATCTGGGGCAGAGCCGTTAGCATACCCGAGAATGGTAAACACTGCTGTATGGTATTCCGATAGTGCCATAAAATGGCCACATCCTGCTCTTCCTCAGATTTGAATTTCGTGAGCTGTATTAGAGCGTCTCTGAAATTTTACATCCCGCTCTCAACTGCATAGCATCTTGCCCAGGAACTCGTGAAGATGGAGCCAGAGAAGGAGCCAGCGAAGCATCTCGAAGACGTCGATGTTGATGTTGCTAAACGTCAAGATGAGGCACTACAAGAGCATGGGGAGATCGATATTCACGACCATAAGCACAACAAGAAATTCAATCGGCGTATCGACTTGCGGGTGTTACCATTGTGCTGTTGGGTCTATCTTTTGAATTTTCTTGATCGAGGTTAGCTATAACCCTGACAATCGCCATGCCATGTATTCGACCTACATACTAAATAATTCCAGGCAACATCGGCAACGCCCGAGTGCTCAACCAAGAAACAGGAGATGACATGCTCAGCAACACAGGCCTGACGCCACGCGGCTACGCTCTCACGGTAACACTGTTCTCCGTCGCATACGCTGTCTTTGAAATCCCCAGTAACTTCGTCATGAAACATTACATCAGGCCTTCCAGATGGCTTGGAATTCTTTTGTTCTCCTGGGGAGCTCTTACTATTGGTTTCGCTGGCGTACAGAATACCGCTACTATCATCGCATTGAGATTCCTAATCGGAGCTTTTGAAGCGGGTTTTTTCCCTGGTACTGTACTCAACTGCTCGCAATTCTGGAACCACGAGCTAATCAGATCCCATCAGGCATTGTATACTTCATAACGATATGGTACCGTTACAACGAACGCGCTGTCCGCATAGCCCTAGTAATCGCCTTTTGCAACCTCGCTGGAGCGTTCGGTGGTGCTATTGCCTACGGCGTTGGCCATATGAATGGAGCTGCAGGTCTAGAAGGATTCCGCTGGCTCTTCATCATCGAGGGGATCATAACCTTGCTTTCTGCTTTCCTTGTCTGGTTCTTTTTGCCAGACTATCCAGCTCGGACGTCCTGGTTGAGTGTTGCGGAGAAGAAGTTCGCCGTTGACCGCCTGGCTGAGGGGGGAGGCGGTTACAATCAGGGGCATGCCAGTAGAAAAGAAGTTTTGGATACGTGCTTCAGCCCGAGAATGTTGCTGCACTATGTTGCATACATAGCGGATGTAGTGCCGCAGGGAAGTTTTACTTTCTTTACGCCGACTATCGTTACAGGCCTAGGCTACCAGTCTATACAAGCACAGCTCCTGACCGTCCCACCATGGGTTGTGGGATTCTTCGTCGCGATTACAATATCTTACTCGGCCGACCGCTTTAACGCCCGTGGCTGGCATATCACTATCGCATCTTTGGTTGGCGGGACAGGATGGCTCACCGCTGGTCTCCTCCCTGCAGATGCATATGTACAACGTTACGGATGTCTTTGCATGGCTGCTGCTGGGGCTTTCCCAGCTGCACCTTCAATGACGAACTGGGTTACTTGCAATTCGCCCAGTTTCCTGACTCTGCCCTTGGCTATCGCTTTGCATAATTCTTGTGCAGGCATCGGACAGATCATCGCGCAGTGGATCTGGAAAAATAGTGAAAAGAGCATTGGGTACCCCACCGGAAATTTTGTGTGTGCAGGTTGTAGTTTTCTTGTTGCGGCCATTGCGACGGTGCTCAGGCTTTGGTACACGAGGATGAACCGACTTGAGAGGAGTGACAGTAGGGGTGATCAAAGAGTTTGGGCGCTGTAGGCAATTATGGGACCTTCGTAGTGACCGATGCACGCTAATATAACTTCTCTTGAGAATAAATGTTACTAAAGTAATTTCACGTAACCTGAGAGGGTCTTCACAGCACCTTTGACTGTGCCTGTTAGGACACCAAGAACTAAGAAGTGTTGCAATGTTCTTTGCAAAAGTCTGACTTCTGTTTGCTACAGAACAATATGTTTTATTGCTTCATTATCCACTTCCTCAAAACATCCGTCATAATCTCATGAGTCCGGCTCGTCAAGTGTCCTGAATTGTACCAAAAGTACGTATCTAATTCTGTACACCCATAGTTTCCTGGGTTCGTCAGAATATCGGGCTGGTTGTATCCTGGGCAAAAACCCGTAATGTTCTTGTATCCATAGTCTCGATAATGATCCAATACATTGTTTAGAACGCTGTTAACATCAAACTGCAAAACCGTTGAATCGCAGTGCTTCGTTGCAAAGCCGTTGGCATGTGTGGCCTGAATGCTGTTGAAAGCCTCAACGAGCGAGGCATTGACGTTGGGTGTACCCGGTCCACGGTCCAGAGGTGGGAGATTCATGAACAAGAAGTTTCTGTATCCCAGATTGTAGATCTTTTCCACATTCTTGAACACATTCGTCTGCACTTTCTCGTAGGCTGGTGCGAACGTTGCATTTTTACCCTGTGTAGCGACAAGATCGTTGATGTCATTGATACCGATCCAAATGGCTACCAGTGCGTCTTTCTTACGCAAGTGAATTGATTCGAGCGCGGGATTACCGTAAAACACAAATTGCTCGATTTGACGTTCCAAAGACACGGTATGATTGTGATGGAGTGGCGTGAAGCCAGCTTCCTCGATCGTGTTTGCGCCCGCGTAGGCAAAGTCCCATAGCTGAATGTCGCACTCCTGAGGGTTGTGTAGGCCATCTTCCACACCGCAATCGGTCAGAAACTCAACCCAGTTGGGACCACCTTCCGCTGTTCCTGTGAGGTTCTGCACGATTCTGTCGGTGAACAGTTGAGCAGATGTAAAGGACAGGTTCAATTCATCGCCGATGAAAGAGTAATTCGAGTGGCCGAGGGTACCTTGGATGAACGTATAACTGTCGCCGAAAGCAATCAGAGATTTGATGGCTGTCCAATCAAAGGAATCCTTCCTAGGCTTTAGAGGTGTTGGTATCGCTCCTGCACTTGCGCCAAACGCCGATGAGAAACAAAGAGTTGTGGCCAGTCTCATCGTGCCCAAACAAAGCTATAGTTAGAAAGCCTGTTAATCATGTTCATGTTAAAATTGGGTTTATCTATGAACCGTCATCTTGGCTCACTGACGAATTCCAGGCTCTCGGATGATGGGTAGGCTCCGGGTCAATTGTACCCGAGGGGAAGCGAGCCGGAAAATTTGGGGATAGGCGTGAATTTGGGGTAAAGTCGTCTGCCAGATACAATGCGGGGTAAGCATCATTACTAGTGTCCGGGTGGATCAGATAATCATACGAAAGAACTCTTGGATCTCAAGGTAAAATTTGGTGAAGTCAAGGACGGTAAGTCGCTTACAGCATTGGGAACTGCGGATGAGGTGACAAAGCTGAAGAGAGGCGGAACTCATGGCTAGACAAGACCCGTTCGTGTTCAGCTTGATTGTTCAATTATGAGTTGAGGTATCTATGTACTAGTAAGAACAGTGGTTATACAGACAGCGCACTTCTATTCTCCGAATATATCTGTCCAACTAAATCCTCCTCCGTCGCCACCGCCCGCATCACCACCCCCCTGACCACCCTGGCCGCCCCAGAAATCTTGATCTTGGCCTCTTGGACCAAATCCAGGGTCCTGGTGTTCACCCCAGACCTCTTCACCAACTTCGCTTGTACCCGACTGTTCATCTGGGTATGGTTGGTACGGGTCGGTGGCTTGTGGTGAGGCGTCGTCTCCCCGTTGTTGTGCAAGTTCTCTGCCTCTCTGCATAGCCTCGTAGCCTGCCATTGTGGCAGCGCCAGTCGCAGCACCTTCTCCCACACCTAGACCGCGTGCAGCGGTACCGACTTCTCCAGCAATACCAGTTTCACTAGCTGCTCCAACGGCCCCCGCTCCTGCGGCTCCTGCCTCGCCCGCCGCAGCACCGCCTGCAGCAGCGCCGCCAGCTGCTTCTCCGCTTCCGCCAACCCATGGTATCCAGACCGGCCACATGCCTCCTGAGCCGCTGTGCCGACTGAAGTAGTCAAAGTCGATGCTGACCGCTGTAGCAAGCATCACGGCTCGTTGATCGAGCGTCATACCTGGGTGTTGGTCCAGCGAAGGTCTACTTTGCTGTCCGGTTTTTGAGATAAGATGGGACGGCTCACTTGCTAGCCCCGCAGCATCCATTCGGAGCGCGTACACTCCTGTATCTGTGAAGATTTCCCTAGCGAAACCACCAAAGTTGCGATTGACAGAGCCTGCTAAGCGCCCGTCTTCCGTCATCAAACTGAAATCCCAAGAAAGGAAAGGCTCGTCGACTCTAGCAAACTGGAGCATGCCCACTTCTCGTGTGTCGCCTTCTGCTACTGTGACGGCCTTTGAACTTGAGATTGGCAGGTCGCCAGATGCCAGCTGTGGAGTCCCTAGTGCAGCGGGGTCGTCTTCTAGATTTCTCGCCAGGAATAAGTTGTATTTCCTCCGCAGCGGTGCCCACTCTTGTTCAGCAGCTCCTATAATCCGCATCTCTTGTAATGGCAAACTCGACACATTTGCGCTCGTTTGATTTGCAATACTTGCTGCGCTCGTACCTTGCAAGCTGGCTGAACTGGTGTATGCTCCGCCATCCCGGCCTACAGCGTCGTACACCCGTATTCTAGAACTAATCCAACTGAAGGGACGATGAAATCTCAGGACTTCTTTCTCATCGCGATCGAAGACATGCGTGGTGAAGCTCCGGTGTGTCTTGAACATTTGCCTCGCGACTGCGTTACCTATTCCATGCTCCTGCTCTGCCAAGTATCCAATGTGATTGCCATGGGGGTCCATGATGACGTAGCGATTTGCCTGTTCAAAGCCCATGAGAACATTCATCATCTCAAGCTGCCGTTGTACAATGAGCGACGAATTGTCAAGAAGGCGCATGGCGGGGTGGGTCTGTTTGAGGACCGCATGAGGGTCTTCGGGCATATAAACAGGAGTTATGAGGTTGTTCTCTGAATCAGGCGTGGCGGCGAGGGCGTTCGACACAGCATCGACTTTTGAGGCGTCTTTTGGAGGTTCATTGGCGTTGTTGGATGGCTCGTTTCCGGGTCGGTTGGTTGAGTATGCTGCAGCAAATCGCTGATATGTACAGTTTGGTAAACGATTACGGGCGTTGATAGGTGACAATGTACTTCTTGTGTTGAGCGATCGAAGGAGCTGCCGCGGTGGTCGGGCGGACCACCTTGCTACCGGCAGCATTTTGAGGGTTCTGTGATACGTGTCCGGATATGTAAGTTTCTTGAAGGTAAGCTCTGATCAAAATAGATGGGTTCAACAGCTGTTGATGCCTGTTTGCCTTTGCGTGGCGTCACAGGATGCGAATACTATTTCTGAGAAGTCGATCACTTCTGATTATGTCATAACGACGAATCTTTGCATTCGTCAAAGTCGTCTGTTCGACTTTACTAAGTCATCCAGATGGCGTCTTGAAGCATTCCCTATAAGCGATGCGTTGGACCTTCAGGTTACAAACGTGTTGCTGTGTCGCTGTCTGGCAGTGCAAATATCGTGAGCGTGGGCCTCAACCAATCGGGGTGGGGCTTGGCAAAGACTCGTCTCCAAACTTTTTCGAGTTTTGCTCTTCCCTTCAACACGCTCGCCATGAAGCTGACAGCGCTCATTGACGACGCCATTACGTGACGCTGCATCGACTGGGTAAGTTTTTCACATTTCTTTTCCTTGCTACTCCCTGTGCCAAACATGGCAGAAGTGCGCTCTCATAGCTTTCGTTCTGTGAGCCTGCTCTTGCAATGCCAAATCCTAGGCCTCGAGTGGCGTCCATTTTATGATGACATCTTTTTACTTATACGATCGCCGGCGCTGGCATTCACTTGACTGCGTTATGCGATCGATGCTGTTTCCGTTACAATAGACTACAACGGTATCTGATTTGGAAAATTCTCACTACGCGTTAAATAAACTCTGCTCATGCACGATCGCTAATCCCTGCGTAGTTTCCTCCAACATCAAGCTTCTGTCACTAGCTATGGCTGAGCCTGCTATTCAAGCACACCCTGCTAGTGTAGTGGAACAAAACCAAGAGAAGCCAGGCAATGGTGTTTCGAGGAAACCTCGTCCACGCAGACCCAATTACAATGAGATCCATGCCAAACCTCTTCCAATAGATGTTTATGCGCTACCTGCCTTTGTCCCTCACAACCCAATCTCCATTGTGCGGCTTGCGATCAGTCTCCTTCTGCAGTCTCTTTGGCCACCAAAGTCGCACAACGCCATTCATAAGGCGTACTACTCTCTAGAGACCGAGTCGATCCACGTCACCGACCCAGTTTCAATCCGAGCCCTTTGGGAACATGGATTCTGGGGGAAGGGCTCCCTAAGTAGAAGTGAACCGCAATGGCTGGTTGCTGAGAAGCGCCGCCGGGGAGCCCAGGCGTCAAAGACAAGCACAGAGGTCACACAATCTAGACGAGAGGAGCGGAGGCAGTTCAAACTGGAAAGAGCCAAAGCTCAACGTGAAGCTATTGAGCAACAACTCCGACAAGAAGGCAAACTGGCACCAGAGCCCAGTACCGATGAGATTGTAGGCGCTGATCCCAAGGATATTACTACTGCTGGTGATGTCGAAGCCCCCACGATAGATCAGGCCGCAAGCGCTACATTAGCAGAGGAAGAAGCCATCGCTAAGCTTGAGGATATCGATATCCCAGATATGGAGCACCTTCAGCTTACACCCGAAGAAGCCTTCTTCCTTTCTTACGTGCTCGGGGCTTTGGATGTGGTCGACCTTGATGCCAGCGAATCAGGTACGCAGTCGAACCCCTACCCAGCTTGGTATATGTTTCGACTGTATTGTGCACACGCATCCACTTTAAGCAACACCATCGACATGGAGAAAACTATGACACATCTGCGTACTGCATACAATATGAGCAAGGCTGCTACACAAGTCCACCCAGCTCTGTCATGCGTCCCGTCCATCGCCCCAGACAACCCGTTCTTGCTGAGGTACGTTGTCTACCATCACTTCCGCTCCCTTGGTTGGGTTGTTCGTCCAGGCATTAAGTTTGCCGTGGATTATTTGCTTTATCTGCGAGGTCCCGCATTCACTCATGCAGAGTTTGCGATCATGATCATCCCATCCTACTCGGCCTCATACTGGAACGAACAGCGGGATAGCGAGTCCATGGATAAGCAGCGCAAAGACTGGTGGTGGTTTCACAGAGTCAATCGAGTACAAACCCAAGTCATGAAAACACTAATGCTGGTCTACGTTGAAGTGCCAGAACCTTGGGACACAAGCTCTGCGGAGACTAGTGGATTCAAGGTTGATATTGGTGACGCGCTGAAAAAGTACAAGGTCCGCGAGTTTGTCTTCAAGAGATGGAGTCCAAGCCGGAACAGGGATTGAAACAGATAGTTTGTGATTTTCGTCACTATGCCGTATAACAACCAACGTGTGGCAAAGAAGTGACTGAAAAGTCATGTATCAGTCTATCATTGTATCCAGTGCATCTCTATTTTGGACTATCTGTTTATTCTTATGCAATGCTGGACCTTACCGATCACTCAAGAACAAGCTGTTCATCATCGGGGTTTGTTAGGTAGTGCATCCACAACAAGTGTCATACGTCTAGCAGCTAATTGTGAATAACCATCATGACTTTAAAAAACGCCATGACTAGCGTACTCTGGTGTCGCTTGCTTAACCCCAAACATGTTGCTTAGAATGACAAACTGCCCTACGAGTATCATTTGGCTCCACTTTGGTCTACTTCCATCGTAGATGGCATCATGAAGCAAGTCCTTGCACTTGTCCCATTCCAAGAACCCAAGATTTTCCACATTCTCCTTTGTAATCAGTCTTACAAACAACTTGTGCACGGGGCCATCCGGTTTATACTGCACGGGGGCGGAGAAAGGATGTTTCTTGCGAGCATACAGCTCTGGGGTGATGAACGGCTTCATAGCTTCCTTGAGAATCCACTTCTCACTAAAGGAGCGGGCGGAAGGGTCATAGTGCAGTTTCATAGAGGGTGGCAGCGCCATAGCGTATTCTGTAAGGCGATGGTCAAGAAATGGTTGGCGGCCTTCTACGCTGTGAGCCATCTCACAGCGGTCTCCGAGGACGGTGAGGAGACCGTTTGCAAGGCTCGATTTCGTCCAGATGTAGAGCGATGTATGCAACGGGTGCCATTTGTTCACCATGAGATCACGGGTGCAGCCATCGATGGAGTTGACAGCTGTTAGACGTTTGTCACTTGTACCGAACTCGCTCGATACCCAAGGTGCGAATAGAGCATCGCGGAGGGAGGCAGTCTGAGTAAAGCCGAGGAACGAAGTATCGTTTACTTGAGCACGCACCGCAGCGGATGTAGAGAGATCTTTGGGCCCAGAAGTCTCTGAACCTTCGAGCTCATTGAAGGTGGTTATGCGGTCGTCTTCCGAGAGTGCGGTGCTGGGCCAAGAAGGGTCAGCTTCGCGAACAAAGTCGGTAAGAAGCTCGCGATAGCCGGCGAAATGCTCGTCTGAACCTTCGCCCGTCAAGACAACTTTGATGCCTGCGTCACTGGTAGTCTTGGATAATAAGAATTTCCCTACTGTACCCAGGTCTGTCACGGCTGCTTCGTTATGCCAGACTGCATTTTCGATGTTGGCAGCAAAGTTCTCCTCAGTCATCTCGCAGTGATGCATCTTTACTCCAAGCCATTCGGCAGTTCGGCGAGCGATAGGCTCTTCGTCATGTTCTTCGCCAATAAACTTGACGCTGAAGCAATTCATCCGCTCGGATGCTGGCGCAGTGCCAAGTCGTGCGCCTTCAGTATCCATCAGGTACTTGACCATTCCCGCTATTGCACTGGAGTCAATGCCACCGCTCAAAAAGACTCCGACGGGTACGTCAGCGCGAAGACGGTCTCGAACAGCGTCCAGCAGTCGTTGGCGAACCCCCTCGATCATTTCCTTCTCACTCCGCGTTTCCACTTCTCGCTGCATATCGTCAGTGGCGCTTCTTCTTGAAAGAGCTGCAAATTACCTTGTCTTTGAATTGAACATCCCAATATTTATACTGCGATATTGCATTGAAAGATCTGCACACCAGATAGTGACCAGGCAATATCTTCGACACGCCCTGGAAGATGGTTCGTCCGTCGCAGAGCCATCCGACATCTTTAATACTTTGCACATCCCATTCCGGTTCCCATCCAAACGGAAGGAAAGCCTTCATTTCAGAGGCAACCTAGATAACAAATGTAAGTATCACCTGTGTTTTATCAAGCGAGCATAGCCATACCAGAAGTTTTCCACCTAGAATGGTGTAGTACATCGGCTTAATTGCATACCGATCGCATGCCGCAACAAACGTCTGGGCGAGAGAGTCATAGAGACACAATGAGAACTCTCCACGCAAGTGTGATAAGAACGATAAGCCGTGCTTCTTATATAAAGCCAGCGCAATCTCCGAGTCGGAACGGCTCCTGAATTTGTAGCCTTCGCGGCTAAGAGTCTCTCTGATCTCTTCATATCCGTAAAGCTCTCCGTTAACAACTGCATGAATCGTCCCTTCTGGATCATGAAATGGTTGCTCGCCCTCTGGATTCAGATCGACGATCGCTAGTCGATTATGACCAAGAGCTATAGAACAAAAGGTATTAATCAGGTGTCGTTGCTGCAGCACGTTCAATCCTAATCCACATACCCACACGGCAGTTTTCACTGATCCAATGTCCATTCGCATCAGGTCCGCGATGCTTGATGGTATCCAGACTCTTTTCCAAAGCTTTGCTCAACTCAATGCGATCCTTTGCTAGTGGTCCGTGACCCCGTAATGCAACCGCGCAAGTGATGCCGCACATGATTTTGTAATGTAAGAGTTCCAAAAGAATAGGATGCACAAGGTGTCACCATGTCCATGGTCTCGGATTCCGGAGATGGATTTAGCCATGACGTATATGACGGAAGCTAAGGTTCACTCGCTCAATGATATGTGGTCGTTCCTGATAAGGTCGCATGGCTTGTTGCTCTTTTGGGCATTAGTCGATCCGGTCAGATCGCGCGGCTCAGCAGGAGCCGCTTGCTTCGAGGAGTACATTGTTTTACTTCCCTGTACAACTTCAATCAGTCAATCACGTACATACTGTATTTTTGTTGCAGGATCAGCGCTCGTCTTCGACGGACATGCTTCGGACGTAGTAACGGAACATGGAACTTCAAGATCTTTTCTCACTACGAGCCTCACATTGACTTCACATCATAGCCCGAACTTCACCACACATAGCACACTTGGTCAATTTCTCTAAACAATGAACTTTCGGACAAATACAGCTTGATGCACCCATTTTTTCAACTTCTAGACTTTTCTTGCTGCTCTTTTAATACAAACACCTCACTTCGCAAAGAGATTGGAAAACTCCAGTGCACTACCTGTAAGCACGCAAACAAATTATTCAACAAAGTCGATTCTTTTCCCTTCATGCTGACTGAGGGCTCTACACTATGTCAAACACCGTATCCGCTACCAGTTCAGATTTCCCAATCTATCATCATACCAAGTACTGACTTCAACTTCAACCTCCACACATACGTACACTCTTTCTCTCTCAGCAATCCTACTTTCAAACACTCACAACTCGATTCGAAGCAAGTCCACGATGAAGCTCAACACCGTCACCAAAGCAAGCATCGCACTCCTCACCATTACCGCTGGCCAGGTCTCCGCTGGTCCCATCGGCTACGGTATTTGCCAAGCAGGCTGTGCTTCAGTAGTGATGGCATGCTACGCAGCAGCAGGGTATACGTGGGCTGCCACGATGGGTGCTACGGCTCCGGCTAGTATTATTGCGTGTAACTCTGCTTTCGGAACATGCCAGGCTGCTTGTGCGGCGGTGCTGCTAGGACCTACACCCTAGGGGACGATAGCGGGCTCAGCTGATTGATTCCTTGGCTACGGACTGATCTAGCATCGATGGGCTTTGGGAAAGCGGAGAAGGCCGAGAGTTAGTGATGGTCGAATTTCACAAGATGCATGCACAAGGGAGGAAAAGCAGGACGTAAGGCGTGGATAAAGACAAGCAAGTGGTGGTCACGGAGATGATCTACAAACATCAATGAGTCAACCGCACATAGCGGAGGCTTTGCTTGTTTTCTACATTGGAGTGTGTTGTATGGGCTTATCTACACTACCCGTTCGACCCACACATACTGCAATATGGACGCGATGAAGCCATGCTGAAATACATGGGTCTTTACGTTCATTAGTAGATAGACGGGCGCTGAATGCAAGATGCCCTCACATTTCAGTACAGCACTCTACTGGGCAGCAGCAGGTGCACCGCCCCTGGGACCGCCTCGGCCACGAGGTCCTCCGCGGCCACGTCCTCGACCCCTCCCGCCGCGTCCACCGTCAAGATTGGCTGGAGGTGGGACGTGAGAGTAGTTTCGCGGTTGAAAGTTGGGGTTGTTTGGGACAACACCCTCGGCTGGGTCAGTGTTGTCGACGATGGTAAAGCCGCCACGGTTACCCTTGAAACCTCCACGTCCGCGAGGCACAAAATCCGCAGAACCACCTCGGGGATTACCGCGATGATTTCCATTTGGAACGTGGTGGTTTTCCTGAGAACGCTGGCCGTTCGTTTGGCCACTACGAGGTGCATACCCACCGCGGCCGCCACGGGGCGGTCCACCGTGAATCGGGAGGGTCTGCTGTTGACCTTGAGGAACCGGGCTTTGCCGGGGAGCCATGCCACCTCCACGTCCATTGACGTTACCGAAAGCTCCTCGGTAGGAACCACGGAGAGGCGGTGGCGCGCTTGCTGGTACCAGCTGAGGTCCACCGGGAGCGCCGATACGAGGTACGGTGTATGACTGTGGTGTTTGTTGTGGGCGCCTGGCAGCAGCAGCACTTGAGTAATGAACGACCTGCTGGTCAGTCATGTTGAGGACAGCAGTTGCTGGAACAGTAGATCCCCTGAACGGAGAGCAGCGGTCACCAAGAGATGTACCACTCATGAATGTTGTATCAAATACGACGTCTAGCAATAGCACGCGAGCCGTGCGTGTCTTGCCGACAACGGTACCCGACGATCCGATTGGCACTCTTCCAGAATCCTGCACGTATACAATGCGGTCACCAATATTGAAGGTCTGGTGGCCCAGTCGTTGCTCTGCATCTGACGGCTTCAACAAGGCGACACGGGGCACCTTTGAAACCTTCTTAGGCTCGACATCTTGGGTGAGGGGGAGGTTGGCATCCGCAGCCTGCTCAATCAGCTTGACAGTGTCGGAATCAAGCTGTTCAGCATCCAAGGGAACCTTCTCAAAACTCTTAGTTTGAACCTCCTTCAGCCAAGCTCCGATTTCCTTGACTTTCTGTTTTGCGATTTCAGGTGGGTAAAAGTCGGTGTCCTCCCAGCCATCTCCTGTAGGGTTGTTGATGATGGCAGCCACAAATTCGGGAAACTTAATCATGTAACTGGCAAGCAGAGCCATAGCCTTCTGGCTGTACTCCCACCCGTTGGCGGACTTCCTTGAGTATCCCAAGACCTTGAGTTTCTTCGCCTCGAATTTGAGGTTCAGGCCAAGGTTGAGCTTGAGACCACTGGAGTTGACGTTGAAGGACGATGTGAGTTTCGACAGAGCAAGTGGTGGCATATTCAGCTGCTTAGCAACAATGTAAGACGGCAGGTAAGGAGTGGCTTTTTCAGCCATGCTCACAACCTCGCGACCGAAGTGTGGCTCCTGTTTCTTGAGCTTAGCTACCATGATCGTAGCCTTGTTGTCGGCATGGCTGATGACTTGCAGAGGGCGACCGTAGGCGTAATCTCCAAGATAGAAAGCTCTAGCACCAACAGGGAACTCTTCCTCAATGGGTAAAGCCTCCTTCTCCAGGAATCGAGCGTCCGGGCTGGCAACCTCGTCGACTATGGTCTGAGTGGCATACTCAGCTTGCAGCCCAGCGACCTCACCATATTCTTTGATCGTTGCACCCTCGTCAGTCTTTCGGAGCCCTTTGAGCATTTCTACATGCACAAGTGACTCGATTTCTCCAATATTGATACCGAGACGCTTGCTGTATTGAGTCTCGATACGATTCGCGGTCTTCTTCCAATCGGAAATTTCTTGGGGTCCATGCGGGATGGCAACAGGAACGGGTGGACCGCTCTCAGGAAGTACGTAGTCGAACAGTTCATCCGACACCTTGACGACTTTTGCCTCATGCAGGAACGGATATCCTACGTGAACAGCCTTTCCGAGCTTTTCTTGCGCGTGCGACACAGGCTGTCGGGGCGCAGTGTCCAGTAGTGTAATAACCATGCTTTCATTCCTGCTGTCCTGTTGGAAGACGTTGACGCCTGCAAACTCAAGCTTCCCGTGGAACGGAAGGACTTTCAAGCTGGGAAAACCTGCCAAGGCCTCTGCGCCCATCTTGACACCATCCATGAGACCGATGTAATATTCCAATCCTTCCATGGTGGGCAGATCGAAAATGTTCTCGATACATTTGCAGTGCGGAAGGTCGGGGAAGATGCCTGGCAGAGACGAAGGGTAAACAAAGTCGAGGTCCTTGGCGTAACTAAACTTGAGTGATACACCGAACGTGTTGCGGGCTTTCTCATCAGGAGTCAGTTGATCCTCTTTCGTAGCCATGGCCTTGAGCAAGCGATCTTCCTGAATGAATGGAATCTTGACAACGGCCTCCCAATCCTGCTTCTTTCCATTCATATCCAAAGTGAAATCCCGGGGGTAGAAGTCGATGATAGGCGAGTCCTCGCTCGTCATGAGGGGGTGGTATGCCTTCGGTACAATGCTCTTACTACGGTCGGGAAGAACACCCATCAGCTGTTGATAAGGCTTGAATGGCTGACCGAGTTTAAAGTTGATGTCTGCCTTCAAACCCCGCTTGACATCAGAGATCATAGGCGAATAGTGGTAGCCATAGTACCATGGCCACGATGCCACTCCGCGGTAGTAGTAGTAGAGAACCCACTGCAGTCCTTGAACGTAGTTCTCCGTCAGCTTGCGCAGCTCTTCCTCGTTGCTACGATCCCAATCGAATTTACTCTTGTAGTAGTTGTTCTTCCAAGCCTCGAACTTCTCGTCATACTTCTTTTGCATCTCAGATTGGGCATCCTCGGGTGAGATGTCGACAATCTTGGCCTGCTCGTATTTCTGCACGACACGTGCAACTGCCTTGGCAGATTCGTCTTCCATTTCATCTTCCTCATCAGAGTCACCCTCGACTAGTTTAGGCGGGGGTGTGATCTGGAGATGACGATCGCCATCGTCATTCTGGACAGTTTTCCAGGGTAGATGAAGCTTCTCTGCAAGCTCCTGGACGAATTTTCGGTCATCTGCTGGTAGAGAGACGGGAAGATCCAGGGGAGCCTGCTCCTTCTTGCCCAAGTAATTATCCAGCCAGCTCTTGACCTGGTCGAACAAAGCCTTTTGTTGAGTAGTCATAACAACCGTGCCGCGTTTCGCCGTCTTCTTCATTACATCCTCCTTCTCGAGACGCTTGCCCTTAAACCAAGCAGCGTCGGCGTTTTCGGATTCGAAATGACGGTATTCAATGTTTGCGAGTTCATCCAACAACACAGCCAAACGCTCCATGTTGATGACACCTCCTTCATTGATGTATCCCTTACCCTTGGGTAAGACCGTCTTGTAAACATTGAACATCAGGGCCAGGGCGCCCTCATTAATATGCAAATGCGGAAGATTGGGAAGGAAATCGTTACCGACAAAGAAAGCCATTAGGATAAAGTCGTCAATAACACGCTCCATATCAAACGGAAAGCTGAGGGCGCCAGGCTCCTCCAGCTCTTGAAATTCAAGTTCCAGGTACTCCCGAACGATGCAGAGGTGCATTAGGTAAAAGTTCTGGTGCTCCAATTCCTTGGACTTAGTCTGACTCTGACGACCAAAAGTCACCTCTTCTCGCAGCAAACTGAAATGGGGGTCATGGCTGAGCAGACCCAACATGATCAAGTCTGCATCAAGACCATACAAGCAATGGCGGCGATTCGGGTCGTACCCCGGCTGCGCCTTTGCCTGACGGATGTATTCCATGATCTTGTGCTCGCCCTCTCCGGGGACCTCGTGGCCTGACAGCACGACTTCCACGCCCTGCCAGTCGATGTCCTCGGAGACCTTCTTGTTGATGAAGTACTTGAGCTGCTGCGTAAGCTTTGCCATGAACGCAGTGCCGGGGGTGATGCAGTTGCTGTCGAACGCCTCCTCGGTCGGCATCTCAACGCCTTCGCGGATAGCCTTCTCTCGAGCCTTTTCAGCGTCGAGAGCCGTGCGGAAGCGTCGCGCGCGCTGCTGGTTCATCTTGGCACGCGGGGCGACGCCATCGATAGCCATGAAAAAGAGCTGCTTGGGCTTGATCTTGCCAAACAGATGCTCGATATAGTTGAAGATGCTGATGAACATCTGCTCTTCCGTTTTACGGGCGGTAACGCTGTCGGAATCGTTATGGGTACAGTTGTGGATGATACCATTCATATCAAGCTATGACTGTTAGACTTGGGCATCAATGACGGCATGGAGTCTCTTACATAGAGACAGTCGAACTCTGGAATGCGGTTCTCCGCAATGAGCTGCGAGATGCCCGGATACCGTTCGGACATCCATCGAAAGAACTTGGGGACACCCATGGCTGCTGCTACTGTTGAGCAATGGCTGAGAAATAAATGGCAAGGCGGCAAGGCGACCTATGCTATGACTGTGTTACTTGGTAAGCAATTTGGGTCGCAAAAAGCGAACAAAAAGAGGTCCGGCAGGAGCAGCGAGAGGCGCGCAAAGGCGCTGAGCGGACGGAGGCAGCAGAAAGGGGGGGTGGCGGTTCTCGACGCTGGGGTCTTCAAAGAGGTCAAGTCAAGATGGCGAAGGCAATGGATATACAGATGGCGACTGCCAAGCAAGTGGGGCGCGCGCCGATCAGTACCCCGGCCCATTGGCCTGAACGCGCGAACCTCGCATCGCGTCGTGCGCTGGAGCTTTCACGCTTCACACCTCTACGTTCTGCGACAGCACGTGTTTTTTTGGCAACGCAAACGCCCAGTGACAACTCAAACACAACCAAAATGGACGAGACAATGAGCGGTAAGTCACAAGCGTTTGCATGTCTGTCATCTGCAGCGATAGTCCACCAATGACGCCACGCGCTGGACAATCCACCGTCCTGGCTTTATGTGTCTCCACAGGCGTTCTTCGTTCGCCGCTGTGATACACTGCACACAATGCTGTAGTGTACAAGAGCTAGCATAAGGCCTGATTTTGCGCACCCATGCTCCAGACGACTTCAGCGTGATATACAATCGCAAGATTCTCTGGGTTGACACTGACACCGCCATGGCAGACGCTCACGACTCGCATGAGATGGATGACCAAGAGCAGGTCGAGCAGAAGATCATCAACGAGGAGTACAAGATATGGAAGAAGAACTCTGTATTCCTTTATGATATGCTGTACGGTCGCGCCCTCGAGTGGCCCACTCTCACAACGCAATGGCTTCCAGACAAGAAGCCTGTCGAAGGCACAAACATGAGCCAGCACCGCGTTATCCTCGGCACCCACACCTCGAACCAGGCGCAAAACTACCTTCAGATTGCCCACTGCGAAATACCCGACTTCCGCGAGCCCGACCTGTCAGAGCTGAACGAGGAGCGGGGAGAGATTGGCGGACACGGCAACGCGAAACGGCCTTTTGACTTCAAAATTGTCCAGAAGATCAACCACCCAGGCGAAGTCAACAAGGCTCGATACCAGCCTCAGAACCCAGACATCATAGCATCCCTATGTGTGGACGGCAAAGTCCTGGTTTTCGATCGAACCAAGCATCCATTACAGCCAAAGGACGATTCGATCAAGTTCGAGGCCGAGCTCGTTGGACATAGCAAAGAAGGCTTTGGACTGAGCTGGAGTCCTCTCAAGGAAGGACACCTGGTGACTGGTAACGAGGATACCACAGTTAAGACCTGGGACCTCAAATCCGGTTTCTCCAAGAGCAACAAGACCATTAGCCCCACAGCGACATACAATGTTCACAGTGCGACTGTCAACGACGTTCAATACCACCCCATTCACAACTTCCTCATTGGAACCGCATCTGATGACCTCACTTGGCAAATCATTGACACCCGTATGGAGACGCACAAGAAGGCTTTGTATAGGAAAGAGGCGCACGAAGATGCTGTCAACTGCATTTCATTCCACCCAGAATTTGAGAGTACTTTTGCAACAGGGTCTGCAGATAAGACTGTCGGTATCTGGGACCTGAGAAATTTCGAGAAGAAGCTCCACAGCCTGCAGAGCCATCGCGCAGACGTCATCGGTTTGCAATGGCACCCACAAGACGCTGCCATTCTTGCAAGTTCCAGCTACGACCGCCGCATCTGCATGTGGGATCTCAGCAAGATTGGCTCGGAGCAGACCGAGGAAGAGGCCGAAGACGGTCCACCTGAACTGTAAGTTGATCCGAACATACCTACAGAAACATACTAACTGTTACAGACTCTTCATGCACGGTGGCTTCACCAACCGCATCTGCGACTTTGATTGGAACAAGAACGATCCTTGGCTCATGATGGGTGCTGCCGAGGACAACCAACTTCAGATCTTCCGTCCTTCGCGCAAACTCGTTGAACCACTCAAGAAAAGTGTAAACCACGGAGAGGTTTCAGACTGAACGCCCTCTATTCACATGCCTCACTAAGACGGCAAACAGAGGGATATACTTGCCATGTTCATTCGTGGGTCTTAGTGGCTGCCAGAGAAGATGGCCGAGTGGATGGGAAAATCGGTTAGCACGAATGCGAAGAATATACCATGTAAATGACACTACCACAGCCAGAAGCCTAGAAGGCGGTCCCTCTCGCTATTTCGTTCCAAGTCCTCCATCAACGCAATCTCTGTTTGCAGCAGAGAGCGAAAAGATTCTTGTCAGCTGGCGCAGAAATCTCATGATATCCTTGTTTTGAAAAGCAACACAGCATACGTCGGCAGTAGATAAATCCAATGAAACCTCAAAGTTTGAACACACGAGCGTCATGTTCTCTATTCAAGAAACCGATTTACAGATCCAGCGACACGGCCCGCTCATCCACATTCCTTCCATCCACCACCACCTTCGCCCCCTGATCCCACCGCACACCCTTGCCCAACTCGACCTCTACCACTTCCTCCTCACCCGGCCAGAGTGTGATGTAATTCCTACTCCACAAAAGCGGTACCACATCCCTCCCCTCCGCATCAACCACATTCAACCGCACAAACACCGCTGGTACCTTGCCTGCATTCTTCAGCGTAAGGCGCGCAAGCAGACCTTGTTCCTTGGCGATGGCAACTGTCACGTCCGCCTTAGATAGCCGCTCAAGAGCCGTATAGTTTGAGAAGGAAGTAACGGGTGTATGGTACCACGTTGAATTGTCCCAGTCTAGAGCATCGTTTGTGCGGGCGAGCCAGTACGTTTTCTTGATTAGATGCTTATTCGCTTGGACAAGGTGCAGACGAGCGAGGACAACGGGATCTGCGGTTTGGTTCTGCCAGTTGGGAAGTTTCATGGCTTCGTGTGCGGAGTTGGGTTTCGTAGCGACGTTAGTGTTTTGCCTTGCCAATGTGCTGCCGTTGAGGGACATGATTTCTAGGCCTACAGTGCGCTGATCGGGCGAAGTGTTGCTACTGGCTAGGCGCCGATTTACGAGGTAGACGGCTTGGGTTTCGTAGTTGAGGGTTAGGGTTTCGAATGTGCCGAGGGCGTCTTTGGTGCCGAAGTAGGAGCCAGCGGGGCGCAGGTAGTAGTCGAATAGATTCCAGTGGAGTGATGGCCAGGCGTTGTTGAGCATCCAGTATATCATGCCTGTTGCGGGTCTCTCGACTTCTTCGCCCCAGTTGCTGAGCCAAGCGTCGAATTGGGCGCGGGTTGCTTCGTAGTCCATCATTTGCGCCTTGATGAGGTAGTCGGAGAGGCTTGATGGTGCGCCGTAGCGAGCCCAGAGAGCAGTGTTGTAGATCTCGCGAGTGTGAAACGACGAGACTTCTGTTGACATGTGGTAGAGGCCCTTGTTTGGTTGTTTCCAGAGGTCCTCAAGATCGGAGGCGGATAAGAACTTGCGCAGAGAGTTAAGCTCAGGTGTGCCCACTCCTGCACCCAGTTCGGACCCAAAGCCTGCTGCACTGCCTAAACGGCGTTCTGGGTCGTACCAGTAGTTGGGTGGGACCCAGTCGTAGGGGCCTTCCATTTTCATACCTCCATTCCCAAGCAGATCTGGTGCACCGCGTTGACTTGCGGATGCTATAATCGGTATGTCCCAGTTAGTGGCGTTGAGCGCGTCGACGTAGATCTTTGTTGCCCTGTCGTCAGGCCAATAGTCGCTTCCGACCAGGAATCCCAGCATGCTGGGATGATGCCGCATCATTTCTGCTTCATGCCTCATTGACACTTCTGCAATCTTGTAGTCGGGATCTTTCCACTTTTCTCCACTGCCATCCTCATTGTAGTCCCAGCCCTCCCACTTGTCGCAACATTCCCAGCCAGCCAAGACCATGATGCCCATTCTGTCGGCTATTTCGTAGAGTTCTGGTCGTTCTTGCTTTCCTTCTAAGCGGACAGTGTTTAGACCCATATCCTTGACCAATTGGAACTGCCGTTCAACCTGCTCTGGGTTGAAGCGCAGGAAGACATCAGAAGTGTAGCCCGCGCCCAGGACTTGGAACCGCTGACCATTGATGAAGAAGGTGGTATCATTGGAGCGAGTGTCCAAGGAAGAAGTTACCGTGCGGATTCCAAATTTGGTCATCGGCGTAGAGTCAGAAAGGGGGTTGGATGAGGTGGAAACGTTGCACTGGATGCTGTGCAATGGTTGAGCACCCCACTGGTAAGGCCACCAAAGCTGAGGATTGTTTACTTTTGTCTTCAATGAGACTGTAGATTGTTGGCCGCCGGTGAGCTGGAACCGTGAAGTGACATTCGAAACTGCGATTGTCATAGGGTCGAAGATAGTGCAGGCAACGCTACCCTCGACAGTCTTGTTCTTTGCTAGATTCTTGACGTCTACAAAGATGTCAATGCCTCCATCAAGTGCAGCATGGGTAGTGGTCCTTGGGGTGCTGATCTTTACTTGGCCCGACTTCTTCAGCTCAAATGGTCGCCAAATGCCCGTACCATTATCGGGAGGTGAAGGATTCCAGTCTACAAAGCCAAGGGCCAAGTCTCGGTTGTAATCTGTCGGATACGCCTTTACCAGCAGTACATTTGGCACACCCTTCGACTGAAGCTTGTCAGTTACGTCGTATTCTAGCCCACCATAAGCTCCAGCCTGCGTCTCCTTGTCTGCAACAAGCTGTCCATTGATCCAGATATCCGCTCTTGAGGAGACGCCATGAGTAATCAGAGTATAGTAATCCCCTGTCTTTTTCTCGGATATCTCAAGTTTGTCCGTTCGATAGTACCACGGGACTCGGAATTGGGCTGTGTCAATCTTTTGCAGGTTGGTAGAATAGAAGATCTCAGTCTCATTGTAAACTGAGTTGTTGATCATCGTGGTCATGATCGTGGCTGCGGATCCAATCGTATACCATGATGAAGTGTCGACGCCAGATTGAGAGAGTTGAACAGGATCATCACCGGCCTTTGCAGACGATATGACGTTCCAGTGAGCGAGTGTAGTCATAGACGCAAGGGCGCCTTGAGCGACCCATGAAAGGGTGGTTAGTAGTCGCACGGCCATTTCTGCTATCTCATCGTGGGTGTGAAAGTACCGTGTAAGAGCAAACGAGACGAAGGGGAAAGACCATTATCATAAGCATCACAAGCTCATCATACTAAGTTTCGTTTCCGTGTAACGGAGAAACAGGGAACCCAATCCAGTAGGATCGGCAGACGCCGGTAGATTAGCCAAGAACTCGGCGTTGAGGAAAGTGGTGTGAGTTGCCAACCCGGAGTCGTGTTGAGCTAATTATGGCGACTATACCCGTTACCCTTGAGCCAGGGTTTGTTCGGTGAAATTGAATTGCCCTCTACAGATCCAGCTGACGCAGTCGATTGGTTCACAAAAGCAAAGGGAGCTATGAGAGAGATGGCCTGAGCGCAAGCTCCGAGGTCCCCACCGGGACAAGCTCACAGCTCCCCCGCAACCGTCATTGCATGTCATCCTCCACCATGTGAACCGAACCACACCAATTCCCCAAACCCCAACACCAGGACCTCCAGGGCCCACCCTTATAGACAGCGTCGCCTTTGTCATCACCTGCATATACGAGAGAGAAACATCAAACAACTATGCTTCTCCTCGGCCTCACCGGCTCCATCGCGACCGGCAAATCGACCGTCTCCTCCCTCCTCTCCAAAGCACCCTACTCGCTCCCCGTCATAGATGCCGACCTCATCGCGCGACAAGTCGTCGAGCCCGGCACAGCCGGCTACAAAGCAATCGTCAAATACTTCTCGCCCACGACGCCCGACCTACTCCTTGCCGACGCACCAACACCCAAAGGCGCACCGCTGAACCGACCAGCGCTCGGCCGCAGAGTCTTCGGCGCAGGCGAGGAGAAAGAACGCGACAGAAAAATGCTGAATAGCATTGTGCACCCGGCTGTGCGCAAGGAAATGTACAGACAGATGATATGGGCGTATCTCCGCGGCAACTGGGCTGTTGTACTGGATGTTCCTCTGTTGTTTGAGAGCGGCTGGGAGCGCTACTGCGGTACTATCCTCGTCGTTGGCGTGTCAGACCCCGCGATCCAGATTCAGCGGTTGCGAGCGCGCGACTCGCATCTAACAGAGGAGGATGCGCGGAATCGCGTTATGAGCCAGGGTGATGTGCGCGAGAAGGCCGAGCACTGCTTAAGGAGAGGGCCGGGTAATGGCGTTGTTATATGGAATGACCATGACAGGAGTTATCTGGAGAAGGAGGTACAGAGGGTGATGCAGGATGTGAGAAAAAGGAGTCCGCGTTGGTGGAGTTTCTTGCTCTGGGTGTTTCCGCCTTTTGGGGCCATGGCGGGGCTGTGGAGTTGGTATAAGATGCGCAAGGTGCAGTTACAGTGGGAGCAGGAGAAGAAGCGGGAGAAGGCGAAGTTGTAATGAGAGTGAGGTGTATGACTATTCGCTCTGCTCCGAGAACAGCTCGTATGTGTCCTTGTTTTTTTTTTGTGCAGCGTGAGCATAGAGGTTCTAGCCATTGGCCATGGCACCTTCTGTCACGATGACTGTCTTTCGGTGCCTTGAATCATATGCATGTGTAAGCATATATGCGTTTGCTTTCCTCTTCCGCAATCACATCTTAAAGGGACTGCTCATTACTCACATCTCACTCAGCACTTTCATTTCTGTCCCTGACCCGTCTCAACTGCTCCCTCAACCCCACTCTAAAACCCATTCTTCATCTGTCCCGCTGCTATAGCCCAGAGCCACCGCAGCATCGCTCCCCAAGCTACAAGACCTATATCCTTGAACTCGGCGCCTACCTTCTCGCTCTCTCCTATACCCAGCAGGTCTCAACACCATGAGCGGCATAACACCGCCCTCTTTCCTCGATGACGGCATCTCTATAACGAACCGCCTACCCCAAAGCCTCGATACACAGCGAGTAGCGCGATGGGTTTCGCGCGGCACCTTCTCAGAGACTTCAGTGTACACAGGCAGCTTCGTCGATGACGACGAGGACATGGTAGTGCGTGGTGGCGGTATATCAGACAGACAACCGAGGTACGAGAAAGAAGAAGCCAGAAAGACAAAGAGCGGCAAGCACATCTGGAACGAGAATGCGAAGAAAGCTGTGAGTGGGGATGTGCGGCGGCATATGGACAAGATACGGGATTTGCAAGGGAAGGTGCAAGTGAGGAAGGTAAAGAAGAATGGTGAGATAGACGAGGAGAAAGAGAAGGTGCTTGTGCCTGTACCACGGCAATGGGGAGCGTTCGTTATCAAAGACAAAGATGGACGGGTTTTCGTGGTGGATGAGGAGGGAGAGTTTGATTCTGGACCACAGGAAGTTTACGATGGTGGAAAGCAGCACGAGCGACGTTGGGTCCGAGCCGCATCTACGGTCGAACCGCCGTCGCCTTCTCCTGTGGAACCTCAGACAGTGCTGCCTCCGCCAGATCAGAATATGGGTCCGAGCCGGTTTATGGAGGGTGCCGACACAGCAAAAAAAGGACATGAGAAGGATGAGTGGAACTACATCATGAACTCACTCCGACCACTCACGCCAATCCCGGAATCTGAAGATGAAGATGGGTCCTCGTCGACTAGCAGGGAGACGGATTGGAAAGACAGATCGCAAGCCAAGGCGACGGTGAACAGTCGCAGCTCCATTAGGAGTATCAACGAGGACAGAGAATGGGCCTCGCCATCTAGGCTGCCTCACCCGTTTACTTGGGCAAATAGTCCATCTAACAGTCATGAAAGGTGGAGTCGTGGACCCAAAGCTACGGACCATCCTGAGTGGACCGACAGCGAGACTTCCTCGTTGCAGCAAGATGCCATTGACGGCTCAGCGCGCTCCCTTAGCGAAGCCACCTGGGACGGGTTCGAGCGACGCAAGACACTTAGTGACGTCAGCATTGCAGGTTCCAATAGTGTACGGTCGTCTTTAGTGCTAGAAAGTGTGCGAAATCATCATGATACAGCCATGTCACGTCGGCGCGGCACGTCTCGGGAACAAATACGCGTTGATAATCAGCATGGCTGGGAGCACGGGAGCAGCGGAAGAAGCAATGCCAGACACGCGAGTAGCCCCGACGGGGACAACGCGACGTATTAAAGTGCTAATTGGGGCGAAACCCCCGCCTGTGTGGCTAAGGACTAGTCTAGGCGGTCGGCTGGGAGCGAAAGTATATCGGATTTTTTTTATGTGGGGTCGTTGATTGGCGTGGTAAAGGAACAACGATGCGCGAGGGCGATATTGCGACTATCGCTAGGGTAAAAGTATGAAGATCTGGGGATTTTTGTGGAGATGGAACTACGAAAGTTTTTCTTCTCAGCGCTTGACGGAGAGGTTGGTAGGTTTGGCGCAGCGCGGTGGTGGTGTGCGAGAGGCTGTGTGAGCGTGTAACGGAATACAGCCAGCCAACAGATTCCCCAGCCTTGGAAGCGTTTGCGTGATGAAGCACACTCGCATGCAGATGGCGCCTTGTCGCGCTCAGCAGGATACTGGGAATACGCTGCTGACGTGCATGGGCATTTACGCGTCGAAACATTAGGATCAGACGCCTGAGACTTGAACAGAGGAGGTCCAAATTAGATGATACCAGAGCTCAGCACAGGTCGCCGCCAACCACCTATGATGTAGCATCTGCACAACCGTGCTCGCTGGCCTGACACAAGAAGCACGCTGCTCGTGCCAGTAGCATTGAGGGACGCGCCGAGCGAGTGCAGGAACCGGCAGTTCACGTCTACGTGCCGTGGACGCAGCGCGAGCGTGTTTAATGGCGAGAGGGGGCGGCTTGGGCTGGCTGCCGTGCAGGTGGATCCGGCGCATGACGGCCAGTAGATGGGATTGCATTGATGCCGGTGATGAGGGCCAACCCGGTTTCCAGCATCCAATTCGGGGCGCCCGTGCTGGCCAGTGTCTGGGATCGAGTGGAGATGACGCCTTGAACGCGGTCGTGGGCGCCGGCCCCTAGAGTACGTGACAGACACGCTAAGGCGTGTCGAGTCCGAGCGACGCGTTGAGTGCCAGGACTATTAGCTGCGGCGGCCCCAGACTGAGATTCCTGCGTCCTCTTCTTTCTCTCTACTCTTGCTGCTCTACCCTTCGCTGGGCCTGGGTGTCGCTGTTCGAGTCGTGTCTATCCTTTTCATTCATTGCACCCGCTGCTTTGTGCGAGTGTTGTTGTGCTGTATCCGGCTAAGCCCAGAGCGACCAAAGTCACGTCAAGACACCACCCCACTACCGCTCTTCCTCACATCCCTTCGCCAGAACACCCACCGCCAACGCCGCCACCGCGCAATCCCAGCTTGAGCTCTCTTTGTCTCGAGCGATCCCGCGCACGCTTCTAATCTTTACAATCGTCGTCGCGCATTCCCCACCCTCTCTACCATGGCTACCTCGACGCGCCAGCCATTTGCCGAGCTCGGCTCGACCCGGCTGCAAGGACTCCAGAGCGCGAAAAACAGACAGAATTGTAAAGCGCCTTGAACCACGTGCAGCTCGCCTTTTGCTAACCGCGCATGTGTACAGCCATCTCCAGCTTTGCGGCGTTGCAGGGCTTGAAGTCTACACCCGGCCCTGCTACGGGTAAGCGCTCGCGCGCACCCGAGATCTACGAGGATGCCGATTCCGAGAACGTGGACCCTTTCATCACTAGCAGCCCAACCAAAAAGTCCAAAACCACCTCCACCAATGATGCCGGATACGTCAAGCCCGCCCCGTTCGCCATCTTCGCCTCGCCCGTCAAGACCAGCACCAGCCTCAATGCCACGCCTTCTGTCCCCTCTGCCCGCAAGGCCCTCTCATCGCCCAGCTCCACCAAGTCGACTCCCATCACCAACAGCCGCGGATCACCAAAGAACAAGCGTCTCCATGCCATTTCCAAGCGTCGCGCGTCCAGCTCACCATTCCGACGTGTCGACCCTCCGTCTTTCTCCCAGAGCAGCCCCAAGCTACCTTTCTCCATTGATGCAGCACTCAGCGGTTCCATCTCCACCTACACTCCCAAGGCACCCGCGGTAGCAGCAACTCCCGTGTCAGCACCTGCACGCCAAGTCAGCGCTCTCGACGAGTCCATGCCCAAGGCTTGGTTCTTCGAGATCCACGAGGATACGCCCGAGCAGGAAGCCGCAAACCTCATGGAGCACTCTGCCTCTGTCCTCGATATCTCATCTGACGACGATGTTGAGGCCAAGACGCGCAACGAGGACCGCGGAAAGGAGAACATCCCACCACCAGACTTCCGTGCCTCGCAACCCCGCTCTCAGGCTGCTTTCATTGAGGACGACGGCTACGAGACCGAGATCCTCGCTGACTCGCCCGTCAAGCGCCGTAACACGCGCAAACTTGCCCAAGACGCCATGGACGAGGACCGCAAGCCTTTGGGTGATCTCGCACCATGCGACTTTTACGGCGAGGGATGTGATGCAACCTCATATGTCACCGTCGACGCTGGTATTGAGAAACCCTCGCGACTGTCAAAGGAGTGCGACCTGCGATCAGAGACGCCGGAGGTCGAGGTACCTGCTATCATCGAGGAGAAGGAGGAGGAGCTAGAGCAAGAAGCACCCAAGTCAACACTCCTCGACGAGGCATCACAACCTGTCGCTGCAGCTGCATGAGCTTATTGTCAATAGCTTCTTCATCTTTTCTGTTTCTCTGTTTCTAAGCGGCTCTTCTACGAATTTCTCCTCTGGCGCTTTTGGATACCTCACTCGGCGTTTCTGGTGGTAGCCTTGCTTTGCTTTTATCTTTGTTCTCTTCCTCAAGTCAGCGTCTCCAAGATGATGTGTATATGACTCATGGACTATAGTTTTGGCGTGTTTTGCAAAAACGATATATACCTGGCCAATTTTCTGTTGAGATGTTCTTAACAAAACATGTATGCGCAAGGCCTTTGAATAATAATCGTCTTCTTCACTATTATGCAATCCCTTCTCGTGCCACCCACCTGCTTGCATGAAGAACACAATCACAACTTCCATCCCCTCTTCTTCGCAAGCCCGACCTCCTGCCTAACTGCCAAATCCGCAATGATCTCCTCACTCCCACCCCCAACTACCATCATTCTCAAGTCCCTACTAATCTGCTCCACCACCGCCCCGGGGCCCCCTCCCTTCTGGTACCCAGCCCCGCCAAACACCTGCTGCGCCTCTCTCGCCGCCAGCTCGAGTATCCGTCCGCCATGCACTTTACTCAGCGCAATCTGGCCCGCGATACTGGGGTCCTGCCAGCCCTTTGGCGACGCCTGGATATGGAACGCCAGTTGCTCCAGCCACGCGTAATGCGACTCTACGTATCTAGCTATGGTGGCGAGTTTACTCGCTATAATCTGGTTTGCGATGAGTGGTTTTCCAAAGGTATGCCGTGTAGAAGCATAGGCAAACGAGTGGGAGAGACAAGTTCGTGCTTTGCGGTTACAACTGACGCTCATAATGAAGCGCTCGCGGTTGAAGTTGCGCATGATGATGCCGAAGCCGGCATTCTCGGGCCCGATGAGGTTTTCAACGGGGACCTGCACGTTGTCGAGTTCGACGAAGGAGGCGCCGCCGGCCTTTTGGCCGCTGTTGGCGATGCGGCGGTGGGTGAGGCCCGGCGAGGAGACGGGGATGACGAGGAGAGAGAGGCCTGAGGCGCCAGGACCGCCGGTGCGGACGGCCGTCGTCATGTGTGTAGCCCAGGGGATGCCCGTGATCCATTTCTTGTAGCCGTTGACAATGTAGGATTTTCCGTCGGGGGTTTTGGTAGCGGTAGTTTGGAGGTTGGCGACGTCGGACTGTAAGGTCTTTGGTCAATGACGAGGTAATTTGGTTTTGTTTCTCTCTTATCACACAAAGACATACAACACCAACAACAACAA
>JAODYC010000132.1:0-40790 GCA_026262405.1 Curvularia hawaiiensis | reverse complement strand
ACAACACCAACAACAACAATAGGGCCAGCAGTAACGAGGAAATGAATAACCTACCCCACCCCCTGGCTCTGTAATCCCCAGACAGAAACTCGTCTCCCAGCTAAACAACCCGGGCAACCACTTCCTCTTCTGCTCCTCTGTCCCATAATGCACAATCGGCGGCACCCCAATCACGCTCGCGCCTTCAAGCGACGTCGCCACGCCGCCCTCAATCCGACTCATCTCATCCGTCATAATCATCAGGTGAAACACGTCGAGCTGGTCCACGGGGATGCCCGCAGGCCCAGGGAGGTTAGCAGGCCGATATGCCGCGGGTATGTCGGTGAAGGAGAAGCCAGTCTGGGCCCATTTCAGGCGCTCAGAGGGCGGGGCTTCGCCTGCTTCTTCCCACGAGAGCATATGCGGTTTGATGTGCTCGTCGACATAGGTGCGGATCGTGTTGCGCAGTTTCTTATGCGAGGCGTTGTAGTAAGGCGAGGCGAGGGATGAGTACCACGAGGGTTCGGCCCAGGGGCCCAGGTTCCCGAAAGTTTCTTGTTTCGAGACGCTCATGGTGGGTACAAGGGACGCTGAGCTGAGTCTTGCTGGCGTGGGTTGGAAGTCATGGCTTTATAATACGGTGTGTAAGATGTGCATGTTATTCGAGAAGTTCAGCTGTTGCCGCGGCTGAAGAAGCCGATTCGCTGGCTGAACTGCGGGGAAAAGGTTCAAGTAGCCGACTTGGGGGGCCGTTGTCCCGCATCGCTCAGCCCTATCAGCGATAAGAATTAGCCGGAAAATCACATGTCCGCCTGCTGTGTTGCCCTGTTCCTGCATGTGTAAATTTCTTCTTCCAACACGTTCAGTCTTCAATTCGAGTCAATCAGTGTTAGTATTACATGGAAAGGAACGACAGACGATATCATGTGCAAGAAATATTGTGTGAACCTGCGAAGCTTTATTGATGTGACCAAATTAGATACATGATATCATAGCTTCCGGCATGCGCTGGTATATTATTGTATTCATTCCTTCGTATCCTCTACCAGGCGCGACACGTTTACCTGACGCAGTAACCACCGTCGATGAGAAGATCGGATCCCTACAGAAGTTA
This sequence comes from Curvularia hawaiiensis, assembly GCA_026262405.1. Classification (NCBI taxonomy): domain Eukaryota; kingdom Fungi; phylum Ascomycota; class Dothideomycetes; order Pleosporales; family Pleosporaceae; genus Curvularia; species Curvularia hawaiiensis. The sequence continues at coordinate 39,697 of JAODYC010000132.1, read as the reverse complement.
GCGGCTGAATACAAGATCTTGAATTGAATCAAACTTACAGTGCAGTAGGATGAGGCGTCAGAGGCAAAGTAGACGTAGGCACCCTTGAGCTCAGTAGCCTTGGCATCACGACCCATGGGGATCATGGAGTGCCACAGCTTCTGGATGTCCTGGGGAACAAAGTCGGACAGACCAGTGTCAATGTATCCAGGGGAGATGGAGTTGACACGGGCAAAGTCCCTCCACTCGTTGGCGAGCGACTTGGCCAGGTGTATGCAGCCGGCCTTGGCGACGTTGTATGAGGTCTGCTCCTGGGGGAAGTTGGCAATGTGGCCAGACATGGACGAGGTGATGACGAGAGAGCCAGTCTTGCGCTCGCGGAAGTGGAGACCGACGGCGCGGGCGCAGTTGAAGGTACCCGTCAGGTCAGTCTCAACAACCTCCTTCCACTGCTCAACGGTAGCATCGAGGATACCGTTGTCGGCAGTCTTGCCGGCGTTGGCGATGAAGACATCGACCTTGCCAAAGTCCTTGACGACGTCCTGGACGAGCTTCTCGCACTGGGCGTAGTCGCCGACCTGGCACTTGTAGGCCTTGACCTTGACGCCGTACTTCTCGCTCATCTCCTTTGCATTCTTCTCGGCACCCTCGGCACGAGAGTTGTAGGTGATGGCGAGGTCAGCACCAAACTCGGCGCATCCGCGGGCAGCCTCTGTGCCAATACCGGTAGCGCCAGAGGCACCAGTGACGATGACGACCTTGCCCTTGAGGCTGAAGAGGTCCTTGAGCTCGGTGGCCTTGGGAACTTCGATCATGGTGGCGGTTGGAGGAAAGAAAAAAGATGAAGTGGGGGTATAAAGGGTATAGGGGTGCAATTGAGAGTGCGAGTGGAAGGATGAGGATGCCAATGGAGGGGCAGCGAGGGGTTCAAGTACTCGTGGGAGCTGGGAGAGGTGCTGGCGAGGCTCGCGTTAGTGGCTAGAGAGGGGCGCTGGGTCCAGAGTGACGTGTAGCTCGATCCAATAGTGCCATGGTGGTGCGACGTCATGCTTCCGGGGGTGGTTTGCCAATGGCTCCATTCTGTTGATGGTTTGGGCTACGGCGTTCGGCTGGGATCCTAGCTGTGGATGGTGGGGTCGAGGTTGGTCCGGCCGTGACGTTGATGCCCCTCTGTTAGCTCTTCGGCGCCGCACCCCTTGGCGTCTTTTCCCTATTGTCTTCTGCGTCTGCAGCTGCATGCACGCCCGTCTGCACCCGACATGGCTGCTGTTGCTCTTCCCAGCAGGTAGTGTCTAGCTGCGGCGTGCTGTTCTCGTGGACTGGAACCGCGCCTGTTGTCGTCTGCCAGGCGCGTTTCCCCGAGAGTCTCAACAACAGCGGGGATGGTTTCCAAGGTGGAACCCCGCCGTCGATGCGCGGCATGCACTGTCAGCGATTATATCGTTGACAAAGACAGCCCTCGCGGGTGCTCTCGCATCCAGCCTGTCCGTAGCTGGTGTGCCGTCCACATGGCCATGTGCCTGTGGTTAGCATTCGACAGATTGGGACTTTGGCGCCTCCCCGCCTGCATTCTGCGTGTTGTGCCGCGTCCTCGGTCAGTGTTACTCAGCTCTTTCTCATGGTGGCCGATGGTCGATGAGGATCGGAGAACTCTGCTGGACCCTGCATGTGTGGCAGCCCGTGAGCAAGGAAGACGTCCGAAAATCTCTGCGCAGGTCCAAAGTCTCTGGGATGCAATGCGGATCCGGGCACCCCTATGGCTGCCGCCCGTTCCAGTCCAGAGTAGTATCAGCGATCAGGTAATGCTTCTCAACCATGGCAACACGGCGGCCGGCGCGGGACCCAAGATGTCGCCCGCGTCAGCGTAGCGGGCCCTCGTTTCTCCGGCACCGCGCTGGCACGTGACAGCAGGACCGTGGTGCGGACCGCGATATTTCATCTCAATGGTAACCCGCCCGGAGTCTGGCGCGGCGAGTCATGTTGGATTCGATGTTAACGTCGCGACTCTGTGTGTGAGGATCAGGACCGACGGCCGACCCCGACGGGCCAGGCCAAGCACCTGCCACAGGGCCTGATGCAACCCTCTGATTCGCAGCCATGGGAGCTCTCACCATACTTTTGCGCCTGCGTCACCCTGCCCCTCCAGCACAGCCAACACCGCGGACCCTCTCCTTCGACTCCCTCTTGACACCGTACAACACATAGAGCCCGCCGTTTCCGTGCTCCGCAACAATGGTGCAGAACGCTCTCCTGCCCAAGCCCATCCCCGCCAGCGATGTCGTCGTCGGCCAGCTGCTCACGGACCCGCTGCACCCAGAGCACGACTCGTTCTACCCCGACAAAGCCCATTCCCAAGTCGACGATCTCAACGACTTCCACATCCAGCTCCGCTACAAGGATCTCTATTCTGTCGACACCGAAGGCCGTTTCATGACAAACTATGGCGCCAAGTTCGATCTCGGGAGAATATACCGACAGCCTAACCTGCTCACGGTCAAGGCGGAGCAGATGATACAATGTACAACACAGAGCCCGTCCAAGGCGTTCGAGGCTGTCTGCGGTGACGCCGACGCCCGCATTTGGATGGCCGAACAGATCCAGGCGGGGAAGCCTCTATACATTGTTCTCGGCCTGACCGAGCTCAAGAATGCAACATTCAAGCGGGCTAAGCTTCGTGACGCTGGCGCCTCCAACCGCATCAACGAGACTCCTCTCGAGAAAGACGCCAAAGTCCCTCCGTCCCTGCGCGGGAGATCCGAGGCCAGCCTGGGAGGAATCGGCACCGAGCCTTTGATATCAGGAGTATTTGGAATGGATGTGAGGCGCATTGTCGCAAGGCTGACTACCCCCGCTGAGCCACATCGCCTCGAGGACATAGGCTACCGGTGGTACTACTACGATGTCCCGGGTTCCACCAACAACGCGCAGCTGGCAGTTGGTCTTGGCAAGCCACTCAAAGCAAACGAGCTTCGACTTATGCTCGACCTCAGCAAGGAAGACGTCCAAGGCAACCTCGACGCTATCAGCAAGCTTAGTCTCGACGCCATGAGCGCTACCGCCAGCCCAATGCTGAAGCCCAGCACACCGATGCTGCGTGGACGCTCGCCTTCCCCACACCCCACTATGCTCCGCTCATAGTGCTGCCGCCAGGTTTACATGTGCGCAGCAACGAGTTATGCCCGATCGAACTATTGCCTTTGTCGTTGCATTAGACTTTCATAGGCGTTCTCGCAATGACTTATGGCCTTACGACCTGGTGTCTGTTTTCATATAATAATCATACGTACAATTGCATTGCTTGTTCTCTGCTACTTCTACATCAGTGCACACGCCTGAAAAGTCACGTCTCATGTATTAGCGATTCAATCACCTGCGTTTTAGCAGACTTCGTTCATTCAATGTGCTCATTTTTGAAACCGATTGCCAACTGTGGTAGAAATGCGTGTAATGCTGCGGACATGGTTTTGACAATGAGGGGAAATGGCGCAACATTGGGCCTGGACAGATCGGGAAGCGATGAGGGTTGAATGGGAAGAAACAGTGATGAAAACAGAACAGTTGTGGGGGAACCAATTGTCGTGTATAAGTTTCGTTCATGGATCGCTGGCTTCAACAGTAAAAGAATTCTGGGCTTTTAGAAATCCTGTCGAACCTAAGTTAACCCCCAATTGCACAGAGCCGCAGCGCCATAGTCGAAACAGTACAAAACTTCTGCACCATTGGCTTAGATTGATATATTCAAACGATTCTCTTTTCTCTCTCTCTCCTACATTGGAGAGTGGGGGAACGGTGTTCTAGACTGGCGACCAAAGGGCGCTGCTTGCAGATAACGCGGGAGGGCCGCTAGCGGGCTGGGCTCAGTCAGGGGTTCGTGCTTAGGGTTCTTTACTTGTCAGGTCTACCTGATCTACTATTTCCACGACATATCATATCTACTGCCATTTTTACATTTATCATGTTAACACATTTCATTTTTACCGAGAACTCACGAGATATTTAGCTCCAATTACTTACGACTCCGCTGAAGCTAAATACTTGGTCGCAAGCTTACGTGGCCTGCGTTGGAAAAGCAACGCGTTGACATAAAGGGGACGGGTCCTCTTTAGCAAGAGTAAGTCATAGTAGTCGATAGCGTGAGAAGAGAAAATGTGTTTACTCATGCGCTACTGTTCAAGTCGTGTTCTTTTCCAATATTCTTATCAACACCTCCGTTGCAGGGCGCATGCAAAAGCTTGCTATAAGTAAACACCACTATAACTCAATCAAAGAGCTATTACACCAGTTACATCCGTCCCATATCATATCCAAAATCAAGTATGGATTCCTCGGCCATGTCCTTTGAGGCCAAGATTGCCATGGCACTTGGAGGTTCTAGTTGGCAAAGTCTGCAGAGTAACAACACTGCAGAGCCCAGCAGTGCGGTGGACGGTGTACCTACTGAAGAAGAAGAAGACGATCTTGACGAAGAAGACGAAGACGATGAGGACGACGGAGTTCCCTTGGAGCCTGAGAATGCCGAACTCGCTAAGGCTGCAGAACCGATAGTCGATGAAGCCACGTTGAAGAAACGCAAGAGAAAACAAGAACGCTTTGACAAGACCATTGCTAGAGATGCGGGAGAAGTCCTCGAGACCGTCAATTTAGACACCCTCGTCCCCATAGCACAAGATGTAGTGTGGGATCGAGACCCAGAGCTACTCTGCTGCTACAACTGGCAGTCTTCTACAGATGGAACAAATACGATCTTCGGTAAGTAAAGAGTGACCAAAGGTGGTACAGATCTTTTTTGTTTGCTCATATACTTAACTATCATGTCTTCAAATACTTACAACTCGCCATCAGTTCCAGGCGAGCCAGCTAAATGGTCCCAGCCGCCTCTCCCTCATACATTGCAGAGGGACAGCGGTTTCCAGTACCAAGACTATAACTACGCGCGCCAACCGAGAAACCCCTTCTCTCCCATGTTCCGAGCACTCAGTGTCATGAATCCAAACTACGAGTTCCACGACATTGATGTACTCGCTGACCGCAACAGTCTGCGTGTGCTGTTGGAGTTTACGCAGGGCAAAGCCAACGGACCCTTTCGACTAAATCTCTACCTTGTATCCAACACGCTGGTCATTGTCCGGCGTGAGTCCCGCTGGTGGAAGCTCTCAGACGGGCAGAGCTATGGCTTCAATTTCGAGCACGACTTTACCAAGACAATGCAAGACATGCAAGACTCCACGAGCCACTACCGCGCCATCCGCTACAAAATGGGTCCTCTGGACGTCGTCTGCCGCTTCGAAGCAGACGCCTACGACGACGGCCTTGTGCCAGACGACCTTACCCAGTCTGAAGCCGCAGCCGTAACCGGCAACGGCGCAGGCGCAACTACCAAACCCACCTTCAACTATCAAGCCCCTGTGCGCGTGCTCCAGAAAGGTCACATCGTCCCGACCGCGCAAATGTTGGAGCTCAAGACGCAAGCCCATCGCACCGATACCAACAGCCTAGTGCAATGCCAAGACCAGCTCTGGTTCGGTCGCACATCCCTCTTGTACACGGCACCGTACGACAAAGAAACCGGTCACGTAGCACGTATCAAGAAAGAAAACGCAGCAGAGCGCATAGCAAAATGGGAGAAAGCACAGCAAGAACCACTGCGAAAACTTGTCTCACTACTGACGCACCTCCGCTTCGTGCTCAAGCGCGAACGCCGACCCAATCGTGCGATGGTGCTGGTGCGAGAAGCCAAGAGCGGGCCCATTGTGCTAAGGACAATGGAGGAGAGAAGTTATGCTGTGGACCGCGAGACAAAAGAGAGGTTTTGGCCTTTCCGCGTTCAGCCGCAGGGGGCGTATCGGGGCGGGAGAGGAGCGTTTCATGCCCAGCGTGGACGAGGCCAGGGCCAGGGCCAGGGGTACGGTAGTACTGCGGGAAGAGGCGATGCGCAGTTCGCGAGGGGTCGCGGACGACATGTGCCGTATCCGAGCCGCGGGCACTATGGTGGGCACTATCCTGTTCCGCGAGAGAGAGGCCAGGCACAGTATAATGCGGGTGTGCAGGGAGGTAGGATGTATGATGTGGAGCAGAGGGGTGGCTTTGATCGGGGCCGGGGAGGTTCAGCGGGTAGTGGACATCGTGGACGGGGTTCGCACCATTCTTAAGTTTACGGGTATTGTTACATAGAATTGAGTCAAAGAGGTAACTTGGTGGGATTGCCTATACTTTTCATTCCTTTTTGCTTGTTGTTAATGTTGAAAGTGTAAAAAAAGATAGTTCTGATTGTACTCTTCTCCACGTATCTTGAGACCAAGATTATAGGGACTGGACACTTTTTCTGAAGAGTAGAGCGATGGTCGTCTAGAATACCCTTCCCATGCTTAATGGCTAGATAGCACCTATTTACGTTTGAGATGGTGATTAATACATGTTCCCAACTTTCACTCGAGTTTCATCAACTAGAGTTGGTTGTAAAGATATTACTAACTTTCGTGAACCATCATTTACATTTATAGAAGTTTGTAATTATTTATTGTTCATTCTTCAGGTGCACTATGACCAGCACCTTTATAAACAGAAAAAGTGAAATTATCACGCTGAGAACACAGACATTGCACAGCAACAAGCAAACCACTAAAGGGCAATACAAATGAAACCTATCCCACCATCAATCCAGCCATCCCTCTCCGCATTCTCGTTCCTCCAAAATCCACACTCTACCCTCCTACGCTCCCTCCCTCACCCCTGCTCCATACGCCTCCGTTGCCCTCAACCTCTCCAAGATATACTCTCCCGCCCTAATCGGCCTCCACTTCCTCTCCTCTCCCTCCTTCAAACACGTCTCCAGTGTCTCGACAACTTCATCATAATTCACCGAAAAGAAGAACGGAACACTATACCTCTCCTCACTACTACGATTCACCACCCTATGCACCGTAGACTTGTAAAGCCCATTTGTCCAACGCATAAGAAAGTCCGCGACGTTGACGATGAGGGCGTCGGGGTGGTAAGACGCGATGTGCCATTGGCCAGAGGGAGTAAGGATCTCGAGGCCGGGCGTGGAGGAGGTGAGAAGCAGGGTGAAGCATTCGTAATCGGAATGGGCGCCGAGTCCGATTTGCATTTCTTGCTCCGGAGAAATGGAGGAGACGGGAGTTTTCGGGGGTGGATAGTACAGCAGGCGGGCGATGCCGCCCGGGTGCGTTGTCATGGGGTCGAAGTAGGTCTCGCTGAGGTGTAGGGAGAGAGCGAAGAGGCGGAACAGGTGGCGGGCGAGATTCAGGACGTTACCGTAGTAGTCCTTGACGCCGGCGTAGAAGCCAGGTAGGTCCTCTTCTTTTGGCCACATATTTGCTTTGCTAGTTGATCCGTCGAGATTCTTGTATTTTCCATCGCCGCCTGTGGGATCGAGTGCGGCTTCGTAGGCGAAGTTGAAGACTTCTTTTTCTTCTTTGTCTCCGGCTATGGACGTGTATTCGCTGGGTTCCCATCCCAGGCCAAACTTGTTGTGCTTGAGATGGAGTTCTTCTTTTTTGTCCCGCGGCAACTCCTTCACGAAGCGTTTGGCCTGGTGCAAGATGCTGTCACAGGCGGCCTTGGGTATTCCATGATTTGTGATATAGAAGAAACCAGATGTTGTGCACGCCTTGCGGATTTGATCGGCTACTTTTTGACGATCGGCAAGGGAGTTAGAGAACGCTGGCGCAAGATCAATGATTGGTATTTCGAAGTCTTCCTCGGCTTCTTGTTTCTTGGCAGAAAGTCTTGATTGTAGGTACGCGGCCGCGCCATTCCGCGCTTCCTCGTACGTTGTTTGATCTGTTTCTGTGAGTCCTGGGGACATGGTTGTCGATGGTACGTATCGTTGGTTTGATGGACTATAATCTGGATCGATACTTTGGATGTGTAACTTCTGAGAAACTATATGATAGTTTCGATACGGGAAGTACAAGTAAGGAACACGGGGTGATGAATGCTCTGTTGTTGATGGAGATGATATCCCGATAAGCCACTCACATGTATGTGGGGCTATGTGCCATACCATAGGCAAGTGCAAGCACTGATGGCTTCAAAGGGTTATGACTTTCACTATTCAACTGTGGAGAATTGGAGTTGATAACGGCGGATCAGATTGGGGTTAGAGGTGGGGTATCGGAGTCGTACCGGTATCGGATCCAAGAGTAGTACACGTGCGCAGTTGTGAAGTTCCCCTCATGATACAAACTCAATCTCTGTGATCCTCCACATCATACTCATGACTACTCCACACACTACTACCATTCTCACGAACGGGCGATGCTTCGATGTTGGCGCTTCTGGAGCGGGGACTCTAACTAATGTAACTATAGTTATCCAGGACGACAGGATCAAATTCGTTGGTGGTCCTGAAGCGCCCGAAATCCAATCATGCCGCGATGCTGGAGCGACAGTTCATGACCTTGGAGGCAAACACGTACTTCCTGGATTTATAGATGCGCATATGCATTTCTTATTGCTGGGCCAATCTCTACACAAAGTTGACCTGGACCACGCCAAGGATTTGGAAGAAATCCGATCTCGTATCTCGCAGTATGCGAAAGCCAATCCCGACAAGCCGCGCATTATGTGTAAAGGTTGGATGCACTCGATGACTAACAGCCTGGCAAAAGCGAGTATGCTAGACGACTTGGATCCCAGACCCATATACATTGACTCCAAGGACCTGCATTCATGCTGGTGCAACAGCGCGGCGCTGCGAGAGATGGGCGTACAAGACATGGAGGATCCAGCAGGTGGCTCGATTGAAAGAGACGCGGACGGAAAAGCCTCGGGTCTTTTGAGCGAAGCGTGTGTCTTACTGATTGTTTGGCCGTATCTTGCCAAGGTCACGCCACTAGTCGACAAAATGGCTGCTTTGAGGACTGCAATCGACGCATACCATGCCGCTGGATGTACAGGATGTATCGATATGGCTATGGATGAAGGCGCTTGGGAGGCCCTTGTCGCATTACACTCTGCGGAGGGACTCCCACTTCGAGTTGCAGCGCACTGGTGTATAATGCCTGGCGATGGGGAGGAGCATCGATTACGACAAGTCGACCGAGCTATCAAGTTGAGTCAGGAATACAACAGTGAGAATAGTCCAGACCTGAAGATAGTTGGCATCAAAGTCATCTGCGATGGTGTCATTGATGCGTGTACTGCTGCTCTAGCAGAACCATACACTTCTAATGGACACTTTGAAGGTCCTATTTGGACCCCTGAGATGCTTGACCCGGTCGTCAAGAGAGCCTCTGACAATGGACTGCAATGCGCGTTGCATGCCATTGGAGACCAAGCTGTCCGTAATGCTGTCAATGTGCTAGAGAAGCACGGCAAGCCCGGCCAGCGACATCGCATCGAGCATCTTGAGCTCACTGCGCCTGAAGATGCGAAGAGGCTTGGTCAACTAGGCATCACTGCGAGTATTCAGCCTGTCCACTCTGATCCGGCCATCCTCCGTGCTTGGCCAAAGCTATTAGGACCTGAACGCGTGAAGCGGGCTTTCGCATATTCCGAGTTCGCCCACCATGGGGCGACTCTGGCTATAGGCTCTGATACGCCTACTGCACCATATGCGCCACTGCCGAATCTCTACGTCGCGACCACTCGCAAGTCGGCTCGCCAACCGCATGCAGGTGATGCACCTGTCAATGAGAACTTCAAGCTTGAGTTAGCACAAGCGGTGGCTGCAGCCACTGAGGGCGCAGCCTACTCGTCTTTCTCCGAAGGTCGCCTGGGTAGCTTGAAGGCCGGAAAGATGGCTGATCTGTGTGTTGTCGACATGGAATGGAAAGGCGAGGACCTGCTCAATGCCAAGGTAACAGAGACTTGGTTTGGGGGCAAGCGAGTATATGCGGCCTAGTTCTGGGACGATGGCGATGCAATGGACTGAGAAAGAAGCACGTGGGCCAGGGCTGCTCTGTGAATGGCAGCTTACATCGTTGCAGAAGATCATGCTTGTAGGAAGCTTCAGATGGCAAGAATGGCATTGTTAGATGCCCTATCTTCTCCTGGCCAATCTCCTGCTCCCACCACAGCGGAGACTGCTCCGTGAACACCACGAGGGGCTGATACTGTTTCGTGAACTGAGATTTGCACCGGTAATCGATTGGACAAGTGCCCAGAATCTGCCTTGGGACATGTACCCTGATACGCCGTATGCAAGCTTTGCCATTGTTTGGCCAACCCTAAGGAATCCATGTCGCCCCATGGAGCAGTTCCAAGATATGAGAGAACATGTTAGAAGTGTCATCCATGTATCACTGGTAGCCCTAAAACTTGAGAGGCGGCGTCGCGACACTCCGCGTTTCAGCATCTCGACTCTACCTACCAAAACCACCCGGTGACGTAGAGAGCGGAACACCACTCCGCGTCTTCTCCGCCAGAAATTGCTCGCCAGAGGCGGTCTTCATTTCCGCTGTGTGCAACGGCTGCCGCACGGCACTTTGAACCGTCTTAGCTGGTGCGAACGTGGCTCAGACGTGCGGAAGATGCGCCTGCAGGAGCCCGCGAGCCAAGGCATGAGTTTAGAACGTTTCGCAAGCCGACCACCATCGTGATGTAAACGACAGGTTGCGCGTGGATATATTGATCAATTGTCGCGCCCCCGGGCCCACAGCTCAGCCCACTCATTCACTCCATATCTACACCGTCATCTATTAGCATCTACTTCCAGTTGCATTGGTCCTACACACATATCAAACCAGCCAACAACCACTACAAACATGTTGACAAACCGTCGCTCGACCATGATGGTCCCACCAAACCGGATGCCAAGCTGGCACCCTCATTCGAAAGGATCTATGCCACCAGATGTGTCCGCGGTGCCCCTTGCAACCGAACTCGAAGCACCACAAAGTCGTACTCCCGCTCTTCTTACATCGACATCACCAGATCTACCGGGCCACCGCACCATCAGCGTTCTCGGAGCTGTCCACGGCACCACGTCTGCGACGCGCAAAGACACAAAATCTTTTATCAAAAACGTCGCCGCCAACTTCAACAGCAGTTGGGGCGAGGCCAAGACCGTGACAAGCATCATCTACCAAGCTCGCGACCAGGCCATCGACAGGCTCATCAAGGAAGCGGTAAACAAAGGTGCGAACGCGGTGGTCGGACTAGAAATCAGAGAGAGTGAGATACTCGGATGCGTAGTCGTCAGCGTTAGCGGCACAGCGGTTTGGGTCGAGAAGATCACCGCGGCAAAGAGGGACAGCGCGCAAGAAGGCAACCCATTTCAATGATGATAATGCTCACGTCAAGGGAGGATGGAAATAGTACTATAATCAGGGTACGGGAGGGCGCTTCTAAGAATTAATAGGGAACATGGTATTGGAGATTGCGCATTGGCGTTTCGGTTCTAGTGGTTGGCGGGCTAAATCCAACATTTCACACGCTTCTTGACGTCGTCGTTCCATGAGTCCAATGTCCTCTCCACGTGCCGGTGTAGCTTCGTTACATTACAAGTACAAGAGACCGGAGGTGCTTACGAGATGACTCCGGTTTTGCCACAACCTGGCGAGAGGGTTTTCTTCGGCAACGGAGCATATTGCCCCGAACGACTTGCGATTTCTGGCCGCGAGTACAGAAACACGAGTAAGTCTTTTTTTCTCGGCGCCAACTTTTCTTGAGCACTCGGCAGTATCCTTGTGGCTAGCACCAAAGAAGCATTTTAGCCGGCGACGGTTGGGTTGATGGAGAACAGCAGATACCCCAGCTCTTATTCCCCAGTTTCTCCCCACCCATAGCCTCGGCTGGCGGAGACCCATGGAATGTCCGCATTTTTCCATACAACGTCCTTCAGCCTCAAACACGGCTCATATATCTCTACTCGCCGTATCAATTGCGCTCATTTGTAGTCTTCAACTCCCTTCAGCGTTTGGATTTCGCACTCTTTTGGAGAATTGGAGAATCTCGCCAGCCAAGAACCCCGACAGTCGGATCACGTCACCAAGAGGGGTCACTGCACGCACCGACATGGATCGCCAGGAACTAACACTGGACTTCATCCATTTCTTCCGCCTGCCGTTGCCCAAGTCCTCCAATGAACGACGACTAATCTCCCAGCCCGCTCGTGCATACACGATACAACCGGAAGATGTGGTGGAAGGCGTACCTACCTAGAGATGCCATGACGATCTACCCTCATTCATCCTGTTGCCGCTGACAAGTGTGGCTAGGCGCGCTTGTCTTCCGGGGAATGGTCAGTAGGCTTGGTCTTAGGAATGGGGAGTATAAGATTGGCGTATCACGGCATCTTTGTAGTAGTCAGTAATTCACCGTTCTTCTGGTCGCGAAGATGGTGCTTCTCAAAGGCCTTGTAGCTGCTGCTTGCGCTACTACTGCGCTGGCTGCCGATATCATCGTGCAATCTTCTGGTGGCAACAAGACCGGCAAGTATGGATACAAATACGGATATGGTTTCCTCCATGAGGTAATCTTGCCTGCATCTCAGTTACCATGGCATGTTGCTGATCCGTGCTCTAGGATATCAACAACTCCGGTGATGGTGGCATCTACGCTGAATTGATTCAAAACCGTGCTTTTCAGTTCAGCCGCAATTACAGCGTATCTACCGCCCACTACTTTCCCGTCAACAATGCTGCTCTTAGCATTCAGTTCTTGGATGAGCCATTGTCAGAGCAGCTTCCAGCTTCCATGCGTGTGTCTGCTGGCAACAGCAGCTCCGGCAGCGGCAAGATTGGTTTCAAGAACGAGGGTTACTGGGGTATGGACGTCCGAGTACAGACTTACACTGGATCTTTCTGGGTCAAGGGAGCATACGACGGTGTCTTTACTGCCTCTCTCGAATCCAATCTGACTGATGAGGTGTTCGGCTCCGTCGAAATCCCCTCCGAGTGTTCTGAAGATGAGTGGGTCGAGCACACATTTGAGCTCGTCCCTGAGAAAGCTGCACCAAACTCCAACAACACCTTCTCCATCACTTTCGACAGTGCTGCAGCCAGCGCACTCGACTTCAACCTTATCTCGCTGTTCCCACCTACCTACAAGGGCCGCAAGAACGGTCTCCGTGTCGACATTGCTGAGGCTCTTGCGGACATGAACCCTCACTTCCTTCGCTTCCCTGGTGGCAACATGCTCGAGGGTCTCCGAAACGACTCGTACTGGGACTGGAAGGACTCAATTGGTCCTCTCCGGTACCGCCCTGGCTTCCAAGGTGTGTGGGGCTACCAACAGACTCACGGTCTCGGTCTCATGGAGTATCTTGAATGGGCTGAGGACATGAACCTCGAGATTGTTTTGGGTGTCTGGGCCGGACTCGATCTTGACGGTGGTGTCACCCCCGAGGACGAACTCCAGCCCTTCATCGACGACGCGCTGAATGAAATCGAGTTCGTCACCGGACCTGCAGACTCCCCTTGGGGTAAGCGCCGTGCCGAGCTCGGTCACCCCGAGCCTTTCGAGCTCAACTATGTAGAGGTTGGTAACGAGGATTGGCTCGCTGGTTTCCCTGGCGGCTGGGACTCTTACCGCGAGTACCGTTTCCCCATGTTCTACAACGCCATTCGCAAGGCCTACCCCAACATCACCGTTATTTCTTCTGCTGCCTCCAGTGACCCTGGTGGTGAGCCTCCGCTACATGGCCCCAACACAGAAAACGGACAGATCCTTCCTCCTGATGCCCTCGGTGACTACCACCCGTACCGCGAGCCCGATGATCTTGTTTACGAATTCAACCGTTTTGACAACGACGGCGGCCACATCGTCGGTGAAGTTGCAGCTACTCACGTAAACGGAGGTATTCGCTGGGAAGGTAGTCTGAACCCCTACCCATGGTGGATCGGAGCCGTTGGTGAGGCCGTCTCACTCATTGGCTACGAGCGCAACTCGGACCGCATCCCCGGTACTTTCTACGCTCCTGTCTTGAAGAACAACAACCGCTTCCAGTGGCCCATCACTCTCATCCAGTTCGATGCGGACCCCAAGCGCACCACCAAGGCCGTGACCTGGTACTGCTGGAGTCTGTTTGCGCACCACCCCATTTCCCATACTCTGCCTACACACTCCAACTCCTCCTACGGCCCGCTCTACTGGGGCGCCGGTATCGACGAGGACCGCAATGGTGCCATGGTCTGGAAGGGCGCAGTGTACAACACCACCAACAGCTCTGACGTGCCCGTTTCCGTCCAGTTCCAGGGCGTTGCTCCCGGCGCCATGGCCAACTTGACTGTTCTGACCAACCCCAGCGCTGACCCATTCGCGTACAACGACCCTTTTACCGGCCTCAACATTGTTAAGACGACGAACATGCTGATCAAGGCTTCAAGCGATGGTGCTTTCCACTTCAGCATGCCTCAGCTGAGTGTTGCTGTGTTGGACACTGATGTTGGTAACAGCACTGGGCAGTATCGCAGAAGGTTGCTGTAGTTGTTGTCGAGTTGGAGAATGAAAAATAAACTCGATGAATAGATGAACAATAAATGAAATATCAACTTTCTTCTGGAAACTTGAAGCTGTGGACGAAGTGCAAGTGACATTGTATGAACTTGATACCTTGACTCACATATATTGCATGTTTAATCTCCACAGTAGATGAGTTTGCTCATCTTAGCGAATTGATAATCGCCTGCTTCCATTCTTTGTCTAGGATCGCACGAAATGCTATAGCTTTTGGAATAACGCGTTAATATTAGAGTTCATAGTTCACTTTAATTTTAGAGATTAGGCAGCCAGAAGTCTTCCGCAACCGGCGTGGTTTCTCTTCGATTGAGTTTCGGCGCAAGCACTTGAAACTTCTGGCTTTAGGCTTGTCGGACTCCAGATCACTGATGTGTGTAGACGAACGGACCCTCTAGATTTTGATGTCTTAGGAGTAAGGCGTGGTGCAGTAACAAAGGATTGTACTACTGGCAATGCTTTCCAGGCATAGAGACGTCTGCCCTGACTTTGGAATCTGGAGATCATGCACCCCACACCCCGCGTAATGTGAAGTTGTTTGCCTGCAAGAGGTTAGAAAGATACAGCGGGCGACATTGAAAACACATTTTGATAGATGTCCAGAGACTCTAGGTGTCGAGTGTGAAACATGTGCCCAACATGTGCCCAATGAGAGCCGTCCTAGCCATTCACCTTGATATAGCCAATTGTCATCCTTCGCTTGGAGTCATGCACCCGCTTCGAAGTCAGTTCAGGTGCGGTATACTGTAACTGGTATAGCAATTGCCTCTTTAGAACCTCTTCGGACGCTGGACGAATAGGATGCGCGTTTTTGATGCTGATGCGCCGTGACCATCGAGGTGCTCAATTGGTCGAGCGCACAATCGCGAAGGAGCAGATACAAAAACCATCCAGAGAATACTTGACAATTCTGAAACTTACCAACTGCTCTCAGAAAGTCGAAAAATACCTCATGTCACCATCGAAACGCAGAAAGACAGGCGGTGCGGATATGAAGCCTACGACCAAGCCTAGTGAGCGAAAGCCACTACCGGTCACTATCTTATCTGGTTTCCTAGTAAGTGTTTTCAACGAGAGCTTGAATCGTACTAACAATCACAGGGTAGTGGAAAGACGACTTTACTTCGACATATTCTCAAGTCAGACCATGGGCTACGCATCGCCGTCATCGTGAATGACATGGCATCAGTGAACGTTGATGCCAACATCATAAGCCGGTCGAGTACCAAACCGAACAGTAACGGGGAGGTTCGTGTCAAGGAGAAGATGATACAGATGGAGAATGGCTGCATCTGCTGCACGCTCCGAAGTGATTTGCTTGTCGAGCTGGCTCGCCTCGCATGGAGCGATCAGGGATTCGACCATGTTGTAATCGAGAGCTCAGGTATTAGCGAGCCTCAGCAGGTTGCTGAGACGTTTGCTACTGAACTGACTGAAGCTATGCTTGATGCAGAAGGTATGGAGCCAGACGAGAAGGAGGTTTTTGCTAAAGTGTGAGTAACTAAGTTGGCCCTCTTAACCCCACCCACTAACTCGGGAGAAAGTGCAAAGATTGGCGGTTTGAAAAGCATCGCCACCGTCGACACAATGGTTACCGTTGTGGATGCTTTCCGCTTCTTCTCTGAATTTGATACCGCCGAATTTCTACAGGACCGCTTCGGAAAGGACGAGGTGCCGGATGAGGACCAGCGAACCATTTCTGATCTTTTCGCTGATCAAATTGAGTTTGCAAATGTCATCATCGTGAACAAGATCGACAGAGCCGATGCTGCGACTCTGGGCCGCGTTAAGGCCTACATCAAGTCCCTCAACCCGAACGCTAAACTCATCGAAGCCAAGTACTCCAAGGTCAACGTTCGTGAGATGCTGAACACAGGGGTTTTCAATTTCGGTGAAGCAGTTGCAAGTGCTGGTTGGCTGAAGAGCTTGCATGAGATGACCGTAATGGATGTCCACGGCAAGAAACGTGTCGCGCCAAAGCCAGAGACACTCGAGTAGGTTAGCACTTATCAGAACAAACAACAGCCACTAACCTCTTTCGCAGATATGGGATCGGGTCCTTCGTATACCGTGCTCGTAGACCCTTTGACCCATTGAAGCTCTACCGACTGATTGAGGGCAAGTTCATCCTTCTGCAGGATGAGCTAGAGGAGGATGAAGAGGATGAAGAGGACGACGAAGGCGAAGACGAAGCCAACGAAGACGGTAACGATGGATCATCTGAATCTGGTAAAGCCAGTGCCTCCGGAGACGACTCCGACAAGGACAGTGATGAGGAAAATGCTCCGATTGATGATAAACAGATACTCGAGAACAAAAGAGCCAGCCCTTACTTCGGTGGCCTCCACCGCAGCAAAGGCATCTTCTGGCTTGCAACGCGCCCTAATCAAATGGGGTCGTGGAGCACCGCCGGTGCAATGCTGACACTAGGGTCTGAAATGCCTTGGTTCTGCTGTGTATCTGAGGAGGATTGGGGGGCCGACGAAGCCACCCAAAAGGCTATCAAAAACGACTTCGAAGGCAAGTGGGGCGACCGCCGCCAGGAAATGGTCTTCATCGGCGAGAAGCTTGATCAGCATGGGCTTACCAAGGCACTTGACTCATGCTTGCTCAGTCGGAGTGAGATGAAGAAGTGGGAAAAGGTCATGCTTGACAAGAAGCTAGAAGATGAGGAGAAGGAAGAAGCTCTGCAGGAACTTTGGGACGACAGCTACTGGGCTGAGTGGCCGCGCATGCAGGACGACGAGGAAGAACACGAGCACGATCATTCACATGACCACAGCCGTCATCAGCGTGGCCATAGACACTGAAACCTCTGTATTTGCATATGCAAAGATATTGGTGGTGTTTTGTGATACAGAGAGGGGTCTGCGGGGAGTTGCCATCCCTGACGTAATTTGCACTAGGGCACCCCCGACTGGCGCCTCGAGCTAGAATACTATTCGTCTTTGTAAACTCCAAGAGTGTTTGTGGTTGGAGCATTGTTTGGGAATTGATATATCCATACCTTCCAATTTCAACCATGCAGCTGCAAGTACCCACAATACTAATAACAAAGCAAGATGGAAGTTACATCACGCGCAAAAACAAGTTGCAGACTTATTCGGCGGAACAATACGCTCCGTAGAGATTGCCCCATATATATATTTGTGGTGTAAAGCATGTAGCATTGCCTCATGAACGAGGTTCACGAAGTTTTCGAATATTCAATATGACAATGAAGTTACTGTGCATCAACATCATCTTGCTTGGGGCAACCCAAGCGCTCGTTTCTTTGGACGGACACACTGGTCGTCTCCCTGCCATGGGATGGAACTCCTGGAATGAATACCAGTGTGACATCAACGAGACACTGTTTTTGGACATTGGGAAACTCCTTGTTTCTCTTGGCTTGAAGGATCTTGGTTACAACTATGTCAATATTGACGACTGCTGGAGTGACAAAGCCAACCAACGCGATAGCGCTACGGGGAGAATCAGGCCAGACGCCAAGAAATTTCCTCAGGGCATCAAGCATACTGCGGATGAGATTCACAAGCTCGGGCTCAAGCTTGGAATCTATAGTGATGCAGGGACATATACATGTGGCGGATATGCTGGCTCCCTTGACCACGAACAATTGGATGCTCAAACCTTCGCGGAATGGGGCATCGATTGTGGGTATGATGCTGACCGTGGAGACATTGACTGACGGTGAGCAGATTTGAAGTACGACAACTGTAACGTACCCAGAGAATGGTCTGACCAATATCAATGGAGGCCAGAAAACTGGCGAGGTGGGCCACCTGCCGAGAGCCAAGGGACTCCAGCACCAGCTGGCTATGACTGGAAGACTTCAAAGACATTCACCCGCTACGAGAAGATGAGAGACGCACTACTCGCCACCAATCGCTCAATTGAGTATTCTCAATGCGCGTGGGGACATGCCCATATTGACCAATGGGGAAACAACACCGGCCATAGCTGGCGCATGACGGGAGATATCGTCCCTAGATGGACAGGGGCAGGTAACGGGGTCTGGGGCCTGATGCCTATCCTTAATCATGCCTCATTCTTTGTTAACACCACCAACTTCTGGGGTCACGGTGACTGGGACATGCTCGAAGTAGGTAACGGAGACCTTACCATCCAGGAAAGCCGTTCACACTTTGCCCTCTGGGCCGCCCTGAAATCACCTCTTATCATCGGCACGCGTCTTCATAACATTAAATCCGAAATTCTACAGATTCTTAGCAACAAAGAGCTCATCGACTTTAATCAGGACCCACTGGTGGGAGCACCCGCTAAGCCCTACAAGTGGGGAGTAAACCCCAACTTTACGTGGAACCAGACTCATCCTGCTGAGTACTGGAGTGGTGTATCTTCTAAGGGCGTACATGTATTCGTTCTAAATACACTAAGCGCCCGGCAAAATAGGACTGTCAATTTCAGCGAAGTTCCTGGACTTGACCCTAACACCGAATACACCGTCTTCGACTCTTGGACGGGAAAAGCGCAAGGAAAGTTCAAAGAAAAATACACAGCGGGGGTAGATGCCCATGACACAATGGCGATTAGATTGGTCAAGGCGGGTGCGCGTAATTGACCTGAATGTTCTGATGATGAGCAAAGAGGAACAAGCCTGAACATCGAACGCTTCTAGATAGCCATTTTTCGATAAGATCCCTCAGTTACTATCCAATCTTCTTAAAATCAAATGTTTTGTAGCGCTATGAAGGGGGAGCGGACCATGCGGGGTACGGGCAGAATGCTGGCGGGAATGATTAGCTTGACGTCATTCTATTCGTCCATTCCGAGATCTTCCTAACAAACTATTGAGTACAGATATTCCAGCTTATACTATGCTTCTTCACCTTTGACTAGTGTGGAGGAAATGTGAATAAGGATGGGGTGGGCAATTATTTCAATGCATGAAGGATCTATGGTAACGGTGTATTTGGTACCGAGTCGCAATCAATTCAATCCAGATATCTGCTCAGTTCAACAAAGATCGATAAAGTTTTATGACATGAGAGCACGGCTAACCATATATGAGATTGTTCATTACTCCAAGTTGATGTGGCAACCCGTGTTCATTTCATCCTCAACCACGACGCGGGCGTTTTTACCCCGAGGCTAAATACAACACCATGTTCCTCGGAAGCACTCCGGGATGTAAGACGATGCGACGACAAAGATGTAAACGTCTGCGATCTGCGCTACAGGATTGAAAGCGAGATGCGGGGATATTACGCTAAGATCATCATAAGTCATCAGCAATGTCCGGTACCTGCGCGGGTAAACTGCAGTCCATCAATGAGGGAAAAGTTAGGACGCGGTTACCATCACGTCGGGTATTGATACGAAAGTTTGCGCAGCTTTTTTCTTGCTGAGATGGCCAGTGTTATAAACTCCATCGGCCCCCAATACGTATGTTCACACACCTCCGGCCATGACAATGTTGACCACAGCAATTTTTGCTGCTGTTGCTGGCTTTGCGCCATTGGCAACAGCACAAAACAACACGAGACTTTGGTATACCGCTCCCGCGTCTACTAGTACCTGGACAGATGCTCTTCCCATTGGCAATGGACGCCTTGGTGGAATGGTCTTTGGAGTGCCAGGAGAAGAACGTATCCAACTCAACGAAGAAACCATTTGGTCCGGCGGTCGGCGAGATCGAGTCAATCAAGACGGTTCCCAAACACTCTCGGAAGTTCGAAACTTGCTCGCTCGAGGTGACGCTGGTGGGGCGCAGAAGTTGGCCAACTTGGGCATGATGGGCACCCCGCAGTCATGCAGGAACTATCAAACATTAGGTGATATGGAGATATCCTTCGAAGGAACGAGCAAATACAACAAAGCCTCGTATCAAAGGTGGCTGGATCTCGACACAGCTACAGCTGGGGTACGTTTTCAAGTAAACGGTACACTCTACGAACGCGAAATGTTCGTATCCGCGCCAGATGATGTATTTGTACACCGTTTGAAAGCTACTGGGAATGGAAAGCTGTCCTTCCAGATACGTGTACATCGACCCAAGGATGGTTTGAATGAGGCGTCTGACCAGGAATGGAACGCCAACGGCTGGACATACATGACAGGTGGGACTGGCGGTATACAGCCAGTCGTGTATACTACTGGTCTAGCGATAAATTCGGACGGCCATGTCAAGACGCTCGGCTCGTTCATCGTTGTAGAGAACGCAACTGAAGCAACTGCGTTCTTTGCAGCAGCGACTTCGTATCGCCACAACGACACGAAAGCTGCTGTCGATAACACGATACAAAAGGCTCGTCAATACACATATGAAGAGCTTCGCAAACGCCATGTCGACGACTATGCGCCATTGTTCAACGCCAGCGTGCTGAGCCTGAATGGTACAGATCTTCAAGCTAGCAGCCTGCCTACTGATGCCCGCATAAATGCAACTCGTCGAGGCGCGGATGACCCTGGTATGGTGGCATTGGCTTACAATTATGGTCGCTATCTTCTCATCGCTTCTTCCCGCGCGGGGAATCTTCCGTCGAACCTACAAGGTATCTGGAACAAAGAATTCGATCCGTTGTGGGGCTCCAAGTACACCGTAAACATCAACCTCCAGATGAACTATTGGCCTGCAGAAGTCACGAGCCTCTCCAGTCTACATATGCCTCTTTTCGACCATCTTGAACTGATGCGCAAAGACGGTACACATACAGCGAAAGCGATGTACAATGCATCTGGTTGGATGAGCCATCACAATACCGACCTTTGGGGCGACACTGCGCCTGTCGATACGTACCTGCCCGCGACATACTGGACACTATCTTCTGGATGGCTTGCTACCCACGTGCTTGAGCACTACTGGTACACGGGCGATAAAGACTTCCTAACTTCAAATTTGCATATCGTTTCAGAATCCATCGAATTCTATTTGGACACACTCCAGCCATACAAGACCAATGGAACGGAATATCTTGTTACCAACCCATCTGTATCTCCGGAGAACACATACGTGGGCCCTGATGGCAAATCCTACAACTTCGACACTGCACCAACATGTGACATTGAGATTCTTAACGAGCTATTCACAAACTATCTCAACGCTGTCGCCACTCTCTCGAACTCAACTACGAACTCGACCTTCCTGGCACGCATCCGGGATACACAAGCCAAGCTTCCGCCTTACCGATATTCGACTCGCTACCCAGGCACACTACAAGAATGGATGCAAGACTACAAACAAGCCGAGCCAGGTCATCGCCATGTCTCGCATCTCTACGCTCTCTACCCGGGAACCCAGATTCTCCCTCCTGGCGCCCCTGGTTATAACGCCAAGCTCTTCAACGCGGCGGCTGCTACGCTTGAGGACCGATTATCGCACAACGGAGCAGGAACGGGCTGGTCGCGTGCTTGGACAATCAACTGGTACGCTCGTCTACAAAACAAGACTGCACTTGCAGAAAACACGTTCCAGTTCTTCAATACCAGTGTCTTCAAGAACCTGATGGATGTCAATGAAGGGATTTTCCAGATAGATGGCAACCTGGGATTTGTAAGCGGTGTCGCAGAAGGTCTGCTGCAGTCGCATGTCGTAGATGACAAGGGTGTGAGAGAAGTCTGGCTACTGCCCGTTCTGCCAGAAAAATGGAACGATGGCTCTGTTAATGGAATCGCAGCAAGAGGCGGGTTTGTATTTGACCTTGAGTGGAAGGGCGGAAAGCTTGTGCGCATGAAGATGGAAAGTCGGGCTGGGGGACCTGTCGTGCTGAAGTATGGCCAAAGTGGAAACTCCACATCCAGTCTCGGACAAGCACAAGGCTTTTCTAATGGCCGTATGAGGCTGGATACAAAGGCTGGAGAAGTCAAGGAGTTTGATTTTGGGTCGTAGATCTTTTGATTAGCTTTGAACAGCGTCACTCCACATATTTGTTTTTAGAGATGTGCTTCAATTAGGAAAGACATTATGAAGGGAACATCTTAGAATCGTTAATGATAATGAAAACTATCGCAGTTGCAATCTTGGTGCTGGAGCCGTTCAATTGGTGGCTATTCAGCAACGCTATGAAAAACGTTTCCGCGATGCGTCAAGCCTTGCAAAATTTGAGCTGACGTTCAGATCTCGTGGTAGTTCTAATATCTACCAACCCATGCGTTCTACTGCGGTGCCGTTGAACTCAGATTCTGTACCTGATTACATCGCTGAGGATACTCGACAGAGAGAGGGGCACAGAGGCGGGGAGCACTAAACCTAAGACGGACACAAAATGGATAGCGCTCAGACCAGGAACGCGAGCGCGACTTCACAATTCGCGTCGCCCCTAACGACGGCTTTGTCTGCCCCTCTACCTTCACCCACAACACCTCAACGACTCACGACACAGAACGAAAATGGCAGACAGACAAACTCCATTTTCAATCAGCCTCTTCGGCAGTCAGGCTGGCGATGGCCCTCAGGACGACGCTGCGCCTTCCCGCGTGCAGCAAGCCCTGGTGGACTTTATTATGGAGTTTACCCTCGATAATATCTTCGTTTACAGGTACTTGAGAAAGGGTCTTGAATGCATATGCACAGGACTGATAGGATTGCCAGAGACCAAATACGCGAGAATGTGCTCTTGAAGCAGTATTACTGTGACATCGACGTAGCACACCTGATTAGCTACAGCCCGGAGCTTGCACATGACCTTAGACAGAATCCCGCTGAAATCATCCCTCTTGTATGCCACATTCCAGATTCTACATACGTGCACTAACAACCGTCAGTTTGAATCCGCCTTAAAGACATGCACACAGCGCATTGTCTACCCCTCACAAAAGAACATTTCGCTCCCTCAGCACCAATTGCTTCTTCACTCGAATGCTTCCGAGCTCTCCATCCGCGATCTCACTGCCACAAACGTATCACAACTTGTTCGCATACCTGGTATCATCATTGGCGCATCCACACTCTCATCCAAATCCACAGCCCTTGCTATCCGATGCCGGAATTGCCAGCACGAAGAGATTCTACCCGTAGCGGGAGGATTCTCAGGCATCTCCCTTCCAAGGACGTGTGGCAGAACAAGAGGCGAGGGGGAGAGTGGCGAACAGTGTCCGCTAGATCCGTACTATGTTATGCACGAGCGTTGTCAGTTCATCGACCAGCAAGTCCTCAAGCTGCAGGAAGCGCCTGACCAGGTCCCTGTTGGTGAACTGCCACGCCATATCATGATCTCTGCCGACAGATATCTGGCAAATCGCGTTGTTCCCGGTACACGGTGTTCAGTCATGGGTATCTTCTCCATCTACCAGCAAAAGGGCTCCAAGCGTGCTGGAAACGCTGCTGTAGCCATTCGTAACCCATACATACGGGCTGTTGGCATTCATGCAGATGTTGATCACGGTACCAAGGGTAATGCCGTCTTTACCGAGGAAGAAGAGCAAGAATTCCTGGAGATGAGCCGCAGACCAGATATCTATGAAGTCTTTTCGCGCTGCATCGCACCCTCCATCTACGGTAACCAGGATATCAAGAAAGCCATTGCATGCTTGCTCATGGGTGGTTCAAAGAAGATTCTACCTGATGGCATGAAGCTTCGTGGCGACATCAACGTGCTTCTTCTTGGTGATCCAGGTACCGCAAAGTCACAATTGCTCAAATTCGTCGAAAAAGTGTCTCCAATTGCCATTTACACATCTGGAAAGGGTTCTTCCGCTGCTGGTTTGACAGCTTCGGTTCAGCGTGACCACAACACACGCGAGTTCTACCTGGAAGGAGGTGCTATGGTTCTGGCAGATGGTGGTGTAGTGTGCATTGACGAGTTCGACAAGATGCGCGACGAGGACCGAGTGGCTATTCACGAAGCCATGGAACAGCAAACTATTTCTATCGCCAAAGCAGGTATCACGACAATTCTCAACTCACGAACTTCGGTATTGGCGGCTGCCAATCCCATTTTTGGACGCTATGACGACATGAAGACACCTGGCGAAAACATTGATTTCCAAACCACTATTCTGTCACGTTTCGACATGATCTTCATTGTGCGCGACGAGCATGACCGTGGCCGTGATGAGCGGATAGCAAAGCACGTCATGGGCATAGCAATGGGCGGCCGTGGTGTAGAGGAGAACGTTCAAGCCGAGATACCCATTGAAAAGATGAAACGCTACATCACTTACTGCCGACAAAGGTGTGCGCCGCGTCTTTCACCAGAGGCAGCAGAGAAGCTTTCCAGTCACTTCGTCAGCATCAGGCGACAAGTGCATGCTTCAGAAGTCAACGCTAATCAAAGGTCGAGTATTCCCATCACCGTGCGTCAACTCGAAGCCATTATCCGTATCACCGAGTCCCTAGCCAAGCTATCCCTTTCGCCTATTGCCGATGAATCACACGTCGATGAGGCTATTCGCCTCTTCCTTGCTTCTACCATGGATGCCGTGAACCAAGGCGAAGGCCAGAGCTCGAAGGAACTCATGGATGAGGTCAACAAGGTGGAAGAGGAACTCCGGCGCCGTATGCCCATCGGATGGCAAGTGAATCTCTCGACGCTCAAGCGCGAAATGGTGGACGGCAAAGGCTATTCAGAACAAGCCCTTGCGCGCGCACTACACGTAATGAACGCGAGAGAGACGATTAGGTGGAGACATGGGAACAGTGTCGTGTTTAGGGCTAGTGCCTAGGCCTGTTGGTCTAGTTGTGAGGCGCATTATGGTGTTCTGGGCGTTGAGCGGAGAGCAGGCAGTTGTGTAAATGTGGTTTGGATGGCGCCGTCGTGCCATGTAACTCTGATCCAGCGCAAGAGGACGGCGGTTATTCGCAGCCTCGTAACCAACATCTCGTTCGTAAAGACAATGACATCATAGAAAACGCCGTAACGATAAAAGGAAGAAATATACTAAGCCTTTGGTTCTGATTTCTTAGTGCATTGTCCTTTGTCCAGCGCTTTTCCGTGCGGGCCTTACCTTTCCCCACTTTGTTCTCGCTTGAGCTCGAGATTGACCCATATAAGTCAGTCTGGTCACAGGTACGGAAGGCGTCTCCGAACCTGTGGGATGCTTGAGAGCGATGGAGACATGACCTGGGAGCTTTGAAGGAGTGGATACTGAGGGTATGTGCGTGACGAAGGTATTTCCAAGGAAGCATCTTGGTCACTTGGACAAACGTGTTTTGGTTTCGGCGAGTATCAGTGTTTCTATTTGATTCTCGCTGTCATCAAGTGGTGCCAAGGCGGGAAATGAATGAGGCTTGTGTGACGATGAGGATGTCAGTGTGCCCCCAAGTACATGAGTCCATGTCTCGCTATTAAAAAATATGTCCAGCAACGGTCAACCGACTAGAAACTGTTGAGAGGAAAAAGCTTCTTGCCAACCAGCGTGTCATGTGTGAAGTGTCTGCCTGATCTGGAGCCTCTGTGTGGACCATTTCGTAGCCACGTGGTCTATCGTGTGAGAGTGGTGTATGGACTGGTATTGGATAATTTGGTGCAAAATTATGTCTCTTCAGAGTTATTTTTCGTCTAAATACAGCCCTTGGTTTGATGGATTCTGGGTGGGGCGAAGAACCTGGCCGTTCGTACTTGGGAAGGCACTACGATTAAGTCTATCGGTGGGTGTCACCGTTCGCTCTGCCGAAAATGGTAACCGGAGCTGGGCCACTAGATAACAAGACACTGGGGTGAGCCCGTCCGTTGCGCTTTTAGCAAAGGTGTAGTGCGCTAGTAGAGTATTTGCGCAGATGGGCCTGGATAAGCCCATGGACTTCGGTGTTTGAGGCTGCTTTTCCTCAGGCACCTTGGTCAGTTGACTGCTTCTCTAGACACTACCAGTGTGAAGCCATAGGAAAGGTAGTTTGAATTTGCTCTTCGCCGTAATCTTAAGATTGCCATGAACCTTGGGATCTGATGCTCGAGATGGATTAGTCGCCGACGCTGGAGGCCAACTTTTCGGGTACTGAGCATTTTCCTAGTGTCCACCTGGTTGCTTCAAGAGACTACGTTGTACCAGGTTGTAGCGCGACTTTGAGCATGAAGCGAGTAGCTTCGGGACTCCATAGATCGACAGCGTCCCTTGGAGGCGGATCGTGTGGATACTAAGGGCAACTCCAGGAGCCGAAGTTGCGAGTCTCGGACGAAGCGTAGTGTCTCGTTGGAGGAGGAACGACTATGCTGCCTTTGTGACTTACGATATTCGGTGTTGCCTGGTTCAGAAAGTGACTTTCCCACGGTTCAATTAATCAGCGGGACTAGCGCGACGAGTCGAACTGCCTGGTTGCAGACCTCAAGTGGTGTCCTGTGCCCATTCATCGTAAGATTTGGTCGCTGATGTTGCCCATGAGGGTAGTTTGTATTTTCCATGGCTTGCTAAATTGTTAGCACCGTGTGTATATCCAACGAAGCTGGACGCGTACGAGAGCACAGCCAGGAAGCGTGCGACAGAAAGAATGAACCGAAATTTGCATTCGCATAACTACGACGATGAAGGCTGCTCATATAGTAGAGTCTTGCCCCGCTGCTTTGTAAAAAGACAATCCTCATCTTGCTATTATCATACAACTTGGCAGATCGTTTGCAGAATAAAGTCAGCGTACAGCCACAAAAAGCTGGGCGGAATGTGGATCGTTGTGGGCCAGCAAGGCATGAGAACTACGGTTTGCTCGCAGCTACTATTGTTTAACTTGTCAATGTGTTGTGAGAATATTTGAATTGCACCATTTTTTGAGAAGAGTGGAGAGTTCGAGTGTGAACCTGTGGAGACAGTACCATGAACGGCATTGCAGAGTTGTCGAGTAGGTATATAAGGTGTGCGGCGTGTCTGACAATTGCAAGCCTTCTCTCAGGCAGAGCACCTCTATCCAGACACCAGTCTCGCAATAGTCAGTCCTGCAATGAACTTCGACATGGAGCCTCAGTGGCCGCCGATGGCGTTTGGAGCGCTTGATGTCGGCGTAGAGATGGACTTCGGCTGTGCGCCCAGTGAGTTTCCCCGTTCCGCTCCGAGCTCGGCCGGCCGGGGCCGTGGTGGTTCGATCTGATAACTCCAGGATCTTCATCTGATAACAGCCTGCCTCTTCATTCGTACCTGCTGCCCCCGCTGTACTCGACGCCGCTGTCCATGATGCTCGCCAACCAAGCTGCTGCAGCATCCTCGCCTGGTAGCTACCAGTCTCCCGCCCCCTCGCCAGCCTCCTCCGCCTCGCCCGCAAATCCTGACTTCCGCCGTCATAGTCGACGTGAGTGCGCATCCTTTGCTTTTTCCTCGGCCATGTACCCGCGGTTCGCAGCGGCTCGGTTCCAAGACATCATGGCTGCACGCACGCGCGTTGCGGACAGTCGCTGCTGACGACCTGTCTTTCCAAGAATTGTCCACTGACAGCCTCACAGAGCTTGTTCCAAACCCCACCGTCCCTGTACAGGACACTGCCACCACGTCGTCTCCCGTCTCAAATAGCACTGGCCCTCCCCAATCTGGAGGGGGCCCACTGAGCAGAACCCATGTGGTGCCACCACGGCCCAAGCCTGGCCGCAAGCCTGCCACCGAAGAGCCTGAATCCAAGCGCAAGGCCCAGAACAGAGCCTCCCAGCGTAACTTTCGTCAGCGCAAGCAGAAAACAGTCCTGGATCTGCAGGAGTCGTTGAACCTCGCGACAAAACAACTCAAGGACGCATCCACCGAACACGCAAGACAATCCGACCTATACATAAAAGAAATCGAGTACTTAAATGCACGTGTCGAAGACCTTGAGAGAACAAACAATGAGCTACGGGCGGAACTCGAACAATGCAAAGCCGGGGGCTTCCACAGACACGCACCGTTGGGCCCAATAATTGGCCAACCCCAATCGATCTCTGTCTATGACCCACGTCATGATGTCCCCTTCCGCAGAGCATTCGACACCGACTTTGATGCCCAGGCTCTCGTTCCTAGTCCACAGCCCACAGACTCGGGTTGCGACCGTTGCACAAAAGACCATTGTGCATGTTTGGCAGAGATGACGAATGATGTGACTTTTCATGGCCACGGCGATGCCATGACTGGCATTCTGCGTGAAGGCCAAGGAGAATCCGACCAGGAGAAACCTCGAGATCATTCCGAGTTTGAAACAGACTTTACTTCTGCCTTCCGTAAGCCAAAACCCCATGAAGCGAACCCTGCAGAACTCCTGTCATCAGGCGAAGATGCAAAGTTTCCCGACTGTGGCTTCTGCACAGGCCAGCCGGAGTCCTGTATTTGTAGAAGCATGCGCTCCGAAGCTGGAGATGCAACCTCGTCTTTGACACGCATTGCCACTGCTTCGACCTCTGAGGATGTCAAACCGAAAGTGGCCATGTCTGGACCCGGTTCTTGTGCCGACTGTCAAGCGAACCCTGAGCAGCGAGCTTGGTGCCAAAGGGTCGCACAGCTCCGTAGCGAGGCAACGCCGCCAAACTCACGACGTAACTCAAGCAAGAGTGTCACACTAGGCACCATGGAGCCTAAGGCTTCTACCAGCATCGAGATGAGCAACCACGCTCCATCCCCGGCTGGTCGTGGAGAAACTGTCGGCTGCAGCGATGCTTTTAAGCTTCTTGTTGGTCGAGTTGATACGGAAATGGACTGGCGTCAACTTAAACCTGTACCTCCAAATTTTGCCCAAGAGGATGCTCGAAGGAATACATTTACAATGGAGCCTGGCATGTACAGTGCCATGGAGCTGGATGCTAGCAGCATCCTTACCACTCTACAGCATGCTCCGGGTCCTATCAAACCTCGTCCGTCTGATGGTACTTATGCGCGCTTAGTTCAGGAGGCCGAGGAGAGGCGACGAAAGTCATCCACACCTATGACGAAGACAGTTGACCATCCTATGTTAGACACCGAGAGGAACTAGCACTGTATCTTTTCCTTGTCTTTTGATACCCCCAGAACTCCTTGAGTTTTGTATTTTCACATTCACTCGGCAGTACTCGTTGCAGATTCACCTGCATGAATGGATTCTTATGGCACATGTAGAAAGCAACAGTACCCAAAATCATTTATGAATTACCTTAGGGCGGTTTTCTAATGTCAGTAGTATCAACTAGCATGTGCTTCACTACGATATTCGGATAACACTTAATGATCATCACATAGACTAATTACTAGAAAAATGACCTCTCAACGTATGATGCGCAAAGCTTCCGTCAATCTGTTCATTCCGTGTGCTATTGTGATTTGAGTGCCGTGCATGTGAGTTTACCATTCGGCTACATGGGTTCTTAAGGCCCGAATGGTACCGAAGAGGGCTGTGGTCACACCACAATTGCTCGTCTGACCGCTAGAATACGGGGTTGGGACGCTAGGAGATTGTTCGGATCAACGGCTGCCATATGGGTGATATGATTGGCTTGACGCGCCTCCGAGCTCGGATCTGATCAAATGATTAGATAAGATCTGCGTTCCGGACCCTGAGCTGTGCCGTGGTTGAATGTTTACGCGGCCAGCTCACATTGCCACATCTAAACAAAATCAGACAGCTATGAACTTAGGCAACATAATAGTGGCGAACAGCCGTCTAAAAACACGGATCTTGTCTTTCATGATTGATATAAGATTCCAAGTGAAGAAGAAGGGTAAATACTACCCGTGAATAATGCATAGTGCATTCCAAACCACGCACTCACTGTCCCTTTCCAGTACTCCCTATCGTTCCCAACACAGCCCCTTCTCGGTCGTCTCTCACACTAGTTTCAACCCTTCTTCACCCCATTCACGACAACCTCCTGCCCCTGTCCCTGTCCCTGTCCATTATACATGCCGGGTCCGGCTCGAACGGCAACCTAATTCCATCAGCACCAGACTAACGTCACCGCCTCATAAGAAAACTGGGGATGGGATGATCAGGGAAGAGAGATGGAATCACCTGTACATCTACCCCCCACCTCTGCGCATTTTCCAGCGCTATATTTGCTGCTTCCTGCTCCAGTACTGCGGCGGCAGCGGCGAGCTTCGTGCCGGCTGCTGAGAGAGATACGCCGAGGCTGGAGAGCTCACCGGCGAGCTTGAGGAGCGTGTCAGGGGTTGTGTGGGACATATCTTGCCTTTTTATTTGCAAAGTGATTTATAGATGTGTTGGGTGGGCAGGTTGGTAGTTCTGGTTTAGAAGAGTGGGTTGTACTTCTCGCCTCTGTACGGTTCTTAGGTGGGATTTGGCAGCGATAGAGTAAGAATTAGTGAAGAAGCCGGTGTTTATACCTTATTCATAGGACCTTAATCGGACTTAGGTGGGTGCTATTGAACGTTTTGGTGTGAATGTGTAGGTCTTGTTTGGGTCGTTGCACATATGTGACATTCAATGCTCGGAGCGAAGGATGGCTGCTGAGTGGTAGATTTAAGTGAACTGTGTTTGACGACATGAACATGTTTGCCTGTAACGTCGACGAACAATGACTACTTTGATGTGACTACTTATCGCAAACGCAATACCAAGGTGCTGCAAATTCACATGTGCAGTCGGGATCGCTGGGCTCATTTGGTGACTGGCGTGCAAGCAGGTTATGA
Organism: Curvularia hawaiiensis; assembly: GCA_026262405.1. Lineage (NCBI taxonomy): Eukaryota > Fungi > Ascomycota > Dothideomycetes > Pleosporales > Pleosporaceae > Curvularia > Curvularia hawaiiensis. The sequence continues at coordinate 8,833 of JAODYC010000132.1, read as the reverse complement.
TTCGCACATCATGTCACAGAATTTTGTATGAAAGAGACACTTGATTTTTTCTGCTGTCGATTTTGGAGTCGACGGTTCGTCGTTTGTATAACGCATGGGACTGCGCAACGCCTCATGCCCTTGAGTCTTCCCTCATCTTCTGCAGCTGACCCATCACACCGTCCTTCGAAGCACCATCACTCAGAGCCTGGACCAATATATCCTGCTCGCTGGATGGTGCCATTCCTGCAGTCTCAGGCACCCGCTTATCAAGATTAGTCGGGAACGGATATCCCTCTGCAACAACGCTGACAAACGCCCTGACTTCGTCACTGAGCCCGTTCTTCTGGTACATCTCTGAAAGCGCATCCCAAGTGCGTTCGATCAGTGGATGCGTATCAATTGATTCCATGGGCTTGCCAAACGCTGATGAAATCTGCAACAAGTTTGCCGAGCGCATGATGTCTGCGGAGTCGTTTTGACCCGCAGCGTGGAAGAGCGCAGGGTTGAAGAAAAGGCCGTCGCCTTTCTTCAGCGGTATCGAGGCATAATTCTGCAAGAAGTACTCCTGGAACTCGGGGATGCGATACGCCATGTATCCTTGTTCAAACTTCTGGCTAAACGGCAACAGGCGTGTGGGACCGCTCTCTAAGGGCATATCCGAGTGCGCGACTGCTCCTTGCAAGGTGAGAAATTGCGACGCAACTTGAGTTGCTTTGGGGAATTTGGCGCATGAGTCATTGTCTTGGAATCCAATGTGGTAGTCTCGGTGTGAGATCTGCGCTTTGGCGCCAGGCTTCACAATATTGACCTGGGCGGTCATGCGGTGATACGGGCCGAGCCATGCCTCTGAGATGAGCGACAGCCACGGATTTGAATAGTATTTCAAAAAAGAATCTGCATCTGATAGACAATGTTTGGACAAGGAGTTCCAAATGCGATCATTGGCGCCAGTGCCAGCGAAGTGGTCGCCGCGTTTGCCAGACAGTTTCTTCTCGTCGGTAATTATCGTTGAGTAAACTTCGTTTACTTTGTCGATAATGGAGGTATCTTTGTAAAGACTCTCTGCAACGAAGACACCAGGTCCGGAAAGTAGAATATGGTACCATTCGTCTTGCAGGGCGGAACGCTGCTCTGGGCTTAGCGAGGCGTAGTCCGGGAGACGATATGTCGGCACGTTCCGTTCGATCACTGCCGCAAGGGGATATTCAATTGACGAGGATTTGGTTGTTAGCTTCTTGAAGTCTTCTAATGGTGGCGGTTTGTTGATGGAGTATAGCCGAGGCTTGATCTCTGATTGCTGTAAACCGTTGGTGTGGCCGTTAAGCTCACAATAACCATCCATTCTTATATTTGATCCAGGGATATTCTTCTTCAAGTGTTGTGGTGCCAATGGCCAAGTGATTACTTGAGTCCTTATTTGTAGACCGGTGGTGATCGTAGAAAAGGCAACTCTACCCGCTGGCAGCGCCGTCGCGAGAAGCGGAGAACAACCCCACTTGCTCCTCACCTTAACATCCACACCAATATCTGCTGTATGCGTAACAACCACGATTGCATTATCGCTAGTATAGAGCGAGGATCATGGCTCAGCTTTGAATACCCCATCGAAAAACCAAACAAAAAAACGATTGCATTTCGGCGGAACTTGCAATCCTTGATGTGTATCAAGCAACTCAAACCGATTAGGTGAATGCGTCACTGTGTATCTCCGATTTAGCCAATATCCACAATCAACGGCTTCGTTCTGCTACAACTTAGCGAAGAAACCCAAGACAAAAATCGGAAACAAGCATCAACTTTGCAGTCCGTTATTGCCTCCGACCTCGTGCACTTAGGCAATATTCTGGAATACATGCATGAGGTGCGTTTTCCTTCATCTGATTTTCCCTTCCAAAAACCTCGTGTGACTGAATAATCCTACAGGGAGATACATTGCGATTGGTTGAGTCAACATTATTGTTCACAACCTCGAAGGACGCGTGCCAGCATTTGCGTAGAAAGGGACTGGCAAACCTGTGCGGAGTAGAAGATATCAGCACTGGCGCATTTATACGAACAACCTTTCCATACGTCGACGATCACGACAGAGTATGGTTCGGTCGGACCAATGACATAAGAAAGTACGGTTTGATTGTGGACGATCTTAACCGGCTCCTGCAGCCAATCCCAGACGAAAAGATATATCCTCTCAAGGCTGATACCATCCCTGTTGTGCAAGAAGCAAGTAGGGAAAATCTGTGCACGAAGCACCCAAAATGACTATGCCTGGACAACAAAGAAGAAATAACTCTACTGCTTTGCATGATCTTCGACGAGGTAAAGATGCTGCAGTTCTTCGAGCAACACCCTCATCTAAGATATCATCAGAATTCACGATTACATTGTCAATCGCGGCCGGTTGACTGGCACCGCTCTTGAGAAGCACCATCCTGTTTTGTGATACCGTCATGGGGACATCTTATACTCTCGCGATATTGACACTTGCATGTTAAAAGTCCGTAAAGGGTAAAGCACATTCGCCTTCTTGGATTTGCGCACAATGACCTCAATCCTTTGAACATCCTCCCTGAAAACGACGTTAATTCGACTATAATCGACTTTAGTTCCCGTAGAGGGTTCGGTGAGCATTTGCTCTGAGGAGGTACGCATAGCTGGATACACGAAGATCACCCTATATCAGCTCAGTATCACGATGAATATGCCCTAGACAAAATATAGAAATGGCTTCAGAGCACCATCTCTTTGAATCTCTCCTAGAGTTCCCTTTCTACATTCATCAAGATAGGCAACAAGCGTAGCGATCTGCGTGAGCCTTACTCTGTGTTAGTCCATCAGGCTACAATGTAATACTCAGAGCGAATACTGCCAAACAATCTCGCCGTTCGAGCTTCCAGGTGAGAGGGAGGAAAGTAAGCTTCCGCAAAACGCCAACAAGGGCCTCGGCCTCACTCAGGACCAATACCAATATATCATCCCCACTCGTCATCCTAATCTCTGAGATACTTGGTGGTGCTAGTTCAAATTGCCAAAAGCTTGCCTCCCAACGGTCGGGCAATCCAGTGCCAAGGTTTTTATATGAACTGATACCCCTCACTAAATACTGCATATGTATGGTCTTGCTAAAGGGTCAAGAGAAAACAAAAAGTACGAAAGCGAGTTACGTTAGTAAGTACTAATCTACTCCGTAGATATGACACGAGGAATGAACAATCAGTCACAGCATCAGCTCAACAAAAAGCCGACTTGGCACAAAGGGCGCGTAGCTGTACATCAACTTTCAATTGCTCAATATTAGCATCTGTCGCTGATTCCAGCAGCAATTTCAATACCTATCTATTACCTCCAGGTGAAGCTGCTTGGAGTGCTTTGGCAATCAGCGTACGCATTTACGCTCGCGCGCTCGTCGTGCTGTGGAAACGAAACGCCATGTAGCCGATTAATAAGCTTCCATCTTGCTGAAAGTCTATCACTACTGCCTGATTACGCTCCGATTAGCTGGGACCAATGGGGTTACTACATGGTTGTTGTGTGTGGCTGAAGATGTGGCGATATATATATAGCGAAAGAACACTCAGCCTTGTACGGCCCCCGCCTTTTGTTGGGACTCGTACGGAGATTCAAAGCCTTGTCACGACAACGAAGCACGAAGATTTTGCAAAAATGGTGGATAACTACGGCTGTCACTGTAACTGCTCGGAGCCCCCCGAGAGTCTCTATCCTTATCCTGACATCTCAGGAGTTGGTGTAGGTCTAGGCAAAAGCAAGGACACAGCGATAGTGACTGACAATCTTTAGGTCTTAGTCGGATACACAGCTACTGCTGGGATAGTCGTTTTGATTCTAGTGCTTCATTATTATCTTGCGCATGACCCGAAAAAGGATCCGTTCCGCAAAGAGAACGAGCCCGAGTCGTCTAATCCACGACCGAATCCAATAGATGTGGTATTTCTTGGATTCTTGCACAAGCTTTTATCATGGTCGCACTCCAGCACAAACTCACCAACAGTGAGGGCACGCCCCCGTTGGGAAGCAGCATTCATTAAGGTTGGCTAAGTATCATGTGTCACATCACGCTTAGCTGAGACCACATAGTGCGTACAGTCAATGAGTGATCTCCAGATCCTCACAGGTATGTCCATCCTCATCAGTGGCTATGTGCAGCTACAGTGCGGCCTTTCGACATTCCATTGGCAGATTATCGTCTTATTGGCTTGGTTCTCGAGCATTACTCATCTCTGTTGCCTCACATTCCTTCGAAACTATTTGTACAATAGGCCCGGAGAGCGGGTATGGAGGTTGGTTGCCATGGGTCTGATTGTTTTCATGCTCCTTGTCGCTATGGTACCGACGGGCGGCTACAACTGGACATATGATTACTATGATCGAGAACCAATTCCTGCCCCGCACGACTATGCTATTTGCTACTTCCGACCCTCTGGAAACGATGAAGACTGGACCTTTTCGACTATGGTGATCTCCGCTATACTGTTAACTTTAGGTTTCATTTATAGAGTTATCCGGCTGCACAAATCACTGTCTGTTTCTATTATCGGCCAAGCAAGGTCAATCCTGAGCGAAAAGGCTCGTGATTACCTTCTTCGAATTTACAAGAAAACGGACATGGAAACCTCGGGCTTGACATGGAAACGTTTGTTTCTTTATCGGCCAGTGCTATCATTTTTCCTCACCCTTCGAGCCTTGTTAGATCTATGGAACTCCATGTTCATCGAGGTACAGCGCACCACGCCCAGAATGGCTAATGCTAATCTCAAAAACAGATACTCTGGATGGTAGGAAGCTTTATTTGGGGTCTCCTCAGATTGCTACAAACAGTTCAGATAGACGATGGTAGTTCAAGTGATTGGTCTTTCGGCCAGGTCGTCCCTATCGTCCTCCTCACGGCTCCCTTGCTTACTATCTTTGAGACATTCTTCCAAGGTAAAACCTTTCTTCTTGCGGAGAAAAGATAAACTGTTGATGATTCGAGCAGATCAGGTCAACACCACGGACTCGACAGAGATCGTACAAATCCACGCTGCTTCTTTGCCGTCGAATCATAGCAACACCTCGCCAGATACGACGCTCCAGCAACGCGATCATCCGAATCGAGGTTTCTATCAGGAATCTGACTGGACCTGCTCATTGATATATTTCATGGTTGCGCATGCCATTGGCACTACCATACAAGTTTTAGTGCTTAGTGGTTTCGGCAATATGAAGTTGGTGCAACTCTTGATTCCCACAGTGATTTTCCCTTCATATCGTCCCTTCTATGCAGCTCTAAGCATCTTAGTGTTCATCGCGCTTTCTATGTTGCTTGAGGATATTGGAAGTGCGCAAGGGGATGTATTGAAATATTTCATGGGGATGAAACGCAAGAATTTCATTAGGTGGTGTAGGACAGTTTCTGCTGTATTCAGTCTTACTGGCGCGTTTCTGATTATTGACTTGGAGCCCATTACTATATGTTTTGTTGGTGCAAACATCGTCATGTACTGTGTGTTCTCAGTAGTGGTGGTCCGACACAAGAACGCATTTTTGTAGCTCGTTACCAACAGCATGACTGACGTATCAACAATAGACAAGACTTCTCGCTGATCAGACGATATTGTTACTCTGAACTATGATGAGATCCATATTCTTGGTCGTTTCAAACTCCAAGAATACTGTCATGAAGAATTTTGGACGAAATTAGCATTGTTTCAACTGGATCATTCTAGACCATGTCTAAAGGTCTACAGCTACAATTGAACCGTGATGTCATGGTTGATCACCCATTTTTAACGACGTTCTTTGTTGCCTTTGTGAACGCAAGACAAAACCGAGAATTCAAGTATGCTTTGCATTGTGTCAGGAAATTTCACAAAAGGACAATTACACTGTGTACGTGGCAATATACGGTGCTTACAACAATCGAAGCTGCGCACGATCTGGTTCAAACAAGTCGTTTTCACAGCGTGTGAAGCCACAAAACACCTCCGCAAAATTGTGAAACCGTAGAGCATACTCGCAGAGCTTCTTTCAACTGAGCATGAGATAAATCTACCAACATTATGCCACCGATGATCTCCACTGGAAACATCGAGAAAAAACCTACAGCCACAATGTCTTCCCCTGTGAATCCCACGTCGCAACAAACCAAACTGACCGACCTCACCGACAGCATCCTCGAACGCGCCGACACACATCTCCAAACATGCCATTCAGACCAACGCACCGAAGAAGCCCTATCTTCACTCCTAAGCATCGGCGCACCCTTCAACTCTCGATTGACCTACCGCCCGCAGCCCACAGTCCAGCGAGCCCCTTTACCACCCTATTACATACCCTCAACTGAGCCAACCCTCGACGACGTCGATAACAGTGTATGGAGTCTAATCAGCGACGCCGCCCGCATCTCGTGGATGCGCGAGAACGTCCCCACGACACGTATCTTCCGGTTGTGCGAGTTTCAAACAGACTTTCTGACTTACCTCGATGCATACCACTGCCTACCGCCAGACATGCACACGGCAAGAATCCAGAGTGCGGCTGAGATAGTCAAAGAGCTACTAAGTGAGTTTGAAGTAAACGTACGGGATATTGTGCGTGCGCATGACCAGCTGGATGGTTGGGAGCGCGCGGTGGCGGAGAGCTCGGTGCTGAATTATCATGCGAGGCTTTTGCTGTATCAGGCAAGGTTAGAGGGGTGGTCAATGGAAAAGCTGAAAGAAAACATTATGCGGGCTAAGAGATGGCTAGGCCTGCCTGATGACTACGACATTTTAGTTTGTCTACAACCTTGGTTGGATTTGGTGCGGTTGAGATTGAGAGTTATGCGATACAGCCCTTCTTCGGCGGTTGCTGGGATGCGCGACACAGAACAAAGAAGAGATAGTGGCATTCTTGCCGTTGAGGATGTGTCAAAACCTGACGATACCGAGGGTAGCACGCTGGAATGCGGGATTTGTTATGCCAGTGATGAGGCACAGATGGTGTTGACGATTCCGTGCAACCATGGCTTCTGTAAGGAGTGTTTGCATGCTTGGTTCCACGCCTCCCAGAACAACAGCCACACATGTCCTGCCTGTCGGACAGAGTTGTTCCCGTGTCCGGACCGCGTAGCTGGGCTCGGCCGAGCGAGTTCTGACCGATCGTCTACTCCATCCGCGGAAGATTTGATACGGACGCAAGAAGTGCAGATATTGCAAGCGTGTGAGTCAGCGTTTTGGCTCGAGGAAGAACTGAAGCTTCAGACGAGGATAGAGAATGCGTGCCGTGTAGGTGGATGCTACAAGGATGACTATGAGCGTAGCTCTGCCAGACTCAACAATATTCCATCGATAAGCATATTAACTATTGATGGTAGAGAGGGGTCATAATGAAGAATTCCAAGATGTTCCCGTTGTGCTTTGCGAATTCAATCTCTGCGCGATGGTGGTCCAGGAAGGAAGGATGTCCTTGTGATACTGACATGGATGGAGAACCAAGATAGGATAAAACTAGCATAATTCTTGAAGTGATTCAATGACTATAAAGTAATACATGTGACATAACACTTTGTTACCTAGACATTAGACATTGAGCCACCTAATATCATAGATTGTAAGTTCAGGACGTTCTTGTTTTTGAAGTTTCTCTATCTTACTAGCCTTGGACAAGAGAAAGCCTCCAGTAGCAGCGATGAGACCAGATCTAACAAGTCGACCCGAGTATTGGTGTACCTAGTTGGTCATCGAAATCAAAGAACCGTTGTTCCATGTACGTTCAATCCAAATGTGCGCTTTATCTGCACAAAAAGCACCTCTTGTCTTACAATCTTCACAAGCCTCCCAATGATCTACAGTAGAGCACTCTAGGCAGTTGTAGCAAGTTTCATCCTCGCTTACGAGCGCAGTACAGACGTTGCACATAACGGGCGACAGTTTGTTACTACCACCAGGAGGCAAAAGGGCTCGGCCAGGTTCAGTCACTCCACCTGCTTTGGAAAGAATTTCCAACACTGCTTTATGTCCTTTCCGCATAGCAATATCGAATGGTGTCCGTCCGAATTTGTCAGGAATCCGAGGGTTCTGGTGGTACTCGTCGATGAGAACTCGAACAGGAGTAGGCAAGCCACCAGCCGCAGCCCACCAAAGTGGACTCCGGTCATACGGATCTTGAACCCGCGTAATATCTATTTTTGAGATGAAAAGCTTGAGCGCTTCTGTTTCGCCGAGATATGCAGCTACATTCAGTGGGTTACCGTAAAAACCACTGTGCGTGTTGACCTCAACGCCATTGTCGAGCAATGTCTTAATGATATGCATATGACCTCTGGCTGAAGCTGCCTGAATGGCGTTTCCGTAAAAACCGCCCTCTGCATTTATATCAGCACCCCTGCTGATTAGTAGCTTCGTTACTTGCTCGTGGCCTCTAGCCGAAGCCGCTTGGAGTGCGGTACCATAATACCCGCTCTGCATGTTGATTTCAGCGCCCTTATCGAGCAGTATCTCAACTACCCGCCCATGGCCCTCGGCTGACGCTGCATGCAGTGCGGTGCCGTAAGGGCTACTCTGCATGTTGACTTCAGCTCCCTTGTCGAGAAGTGACCTAACTACCTGCTCATGGCCTCTAAGTGATGCTGCCTGAAGAGCGGTAGTGAAAGATCCGCTCTCTGCATCAACTTTAGCACCCTTCAGCAGCACTTTGACTATATGCTGGTGGCTTCTGAGCGAAGCCGCCTGTAGCGCGGTAGTATGAGAACGACTAATCTTAGCACCCGTAGTAAGTAGCACCTTGGCTACTTGCTCGTAGCCTCTAGTTGAAGCTGCCTGCAGCACGGTGCCATCGAAACCGCCCTGTCCGTTAGCCTCAGCGCCCTTGTCAAGCA
>JAODYC010000131.1:37942-51557 GCA_026262405.1 Curvularia hawaiiensis | reverse complement strand
GAGGAAGAGGAAGAAGAGACGCAGAAGCAGCCTGCTAAAGCGCCAGCGAAAGCCGGTGTTAGTGTCAAGGATTAGGAAGATGAGATTTTCTAGGGATATATATTCTTGTTCTCTTTGGACTGTAGTATGTTTGAGTGTTTGGATAGATTAGAAATTTCAACTTTGATTGTACAACTGTACGGTTTATTATCTAGGAAGATGTTCGGATACTTTCTTTTCGAAACTTCTTTCCCTTCTCCTCTGGGTAGGTGCTGGGTATAGTTTGCATTTGCATCCTGTTGAAACACTTGAATCAATCCAGCCAGTCAAGAAGAAGTGAATCGGTGAATTAAGCATGCAAGTAATTTATACATCAATCTGCACAGTTCAAAGAACAAGTCTCTATCAAATTCATCTGCCATTTCCTATCAAAAACATCTCACCACGTATCCTATCTATCTGACGCCCTCGCTAGATGCTAGATGCTACAGCTCATGGTATTATTGCAATGCACACAGAAAATGTGTAAAAAAAAAAGAAAAACCCCCCTAGCCAAAGCCAAGGAGTAGTAAAAGAAACAGGAAAAGTCTGGAAGGGCAATGACACAAGACGGTGCGCGAATTCTAAATAAACTAGGCTTCGCGGCATCATCGTCTCTTTCCCTCCTTCTACAATCACCACGAGTACAATGATACAGCCATAAAGAGTCCAAACCTCAAGCCTTGATATTCAAGCCCGCATCTTTCAGACCCTTGAGGTACTGGTCTTTGATATCCTCGCTCTTCTTCGACTTTTCATCAGGCGGCGACTGCAACTGCTGCATCATCATCGCTTCGACGGCCGCCATGCCCGCTTCCTCTGCCTTACTGAGTGCCCCGGCGGCAGAAGCCTCGTCCTTCTTCTTGCCTTTGCCCTTTGCACCTGTGGCGCCATCCTCCTCGCCTTGGACCATCTTGTCCAGCTCAAGCTTACTGACGCCCAGCGCGTAAATTTGCTCCTCGACCGTGCCCTTGGTAACGAGCCTGACAACCTCGACTTCTCGCGTCTGACCGACGCGGTGAGCGCGGTTCTCAGCTTGAATGTCGTCCTGAGGGTTGAAACTCGAGTCGAAGATGATGACTTTGTTCGCACAGGCGAGGTTAATGCCCGCACCGCCGCTCTTGGTGCTGATCATGAAGAGCTGAATGGATTCATCCTGGTAGAAGACGTCCATGAGAGACTGGCGCTCTTGGATCGGAGTGGAGCCGTCCATGCGCATAAAGTTGATGTCGTGGTCGTCAAAGACCCAGCCGAGAATGTCCATGACAGAGGTAAATTGACTAAATACCAACGCCCTATCGCCGTTCTCCTTGTATTTCTTCAGCAGAGCTAGAAGCGCAGTGACTTTGCCCGAGTCCATCCACTCGTGGTTTTGGAGCTCGAACTTCTTCAGGGCTCGATACTTGGAGGCGAGTTGGTGGCACTGGTAGTCTTGGTAGAGCTCGAGCTCTTCATAGATGATGTCCGGGTTGCTTTCAGCAAACATGTCTTCTTTAAGACAGGCCTTTGACATCTTGCGGATGGTGTTGTTGTCATAGCGGTGGCGGAACAGGAGCGAGTGAATAGCTGCTTGACGGAGCTTCATCATCACATTGGCATGGTCTTTGACCATAATGCCTGCCGCCCTATCCTCAAGAATCTTGCGCTGCTTCGCTAGTTGCTCGTTGTACAATAGTCTCTGGGTGTCTGTGAGCTCGCAATATTCGACACGAGACGTCTTCTTTGGCAAGTGTTTGAGCACTTGTGCCTTCTTCCTTCGCAGGATAAAGGGTGTCAACATCGTCCGAGCGCGCTGGATACGTTGAACAGACAGTAAAGAGCTATGCGAGTCGCTCTCCATAGTCTTAGCCTTATGTTTGAACAGAATTTGCAACATTTCCTGAACTTCTTCCTGCTGCTCACCGTAGAAGACTTGTGGCATCAAGAACCCAAGGATCGACATGAGCTCTTGGAGACTGTTCTGCAACGGTGTACCAGTCAACAAGATCCTGCACTTGGTAGGAATCTTCATCAGACTCTTGTATCGAATGGTGTTTGCGTTCTTCAGCATGTGTCCTTCATCGAAGATACATATCTCTGGCCTGCACTTCTTGAGAAAGATAAGATCCTCCTTCCGGAACGTAAGGTCATACGTTGTGATGATTACATCGCAAGTTCCCTGCATGATGTTCTGGTGGATGCTCTCCTGATGCGAGAAGCGCTCAGCTTGGGATCCGTAGTATGGCGTGAAGTTGATGGAGTTTGAGAAGCGCTCAAACTCACGACACCAGTTCTCCAGTGTCGATCCCGGCACAACGATGAGCGCAGGTTTTCCGCTACCCTCTTCTTTCAGATGCGACAGGAAAGCGATAATCTGACAAGTCTTTCCCAGACCCATGTCGTCGGCCAAGATGCCAGAGGTTCCAGTTTGCCAGAGAAGATTAAGCCAGTTAAGGCCAACGACTTGGTAGTCCTTGAGCTTGACATCGTTGTTCATGATCGAGGGTTGTTTTAGCAGCTTGGTACGACCCGCCGCTTTGCGTATGCTCTTGGAATCAGTATCGCTGCCATTGGCACTCTTTGGTGTGTGATATCCGGAATCTCGTGATGAGCTGGTGTCACTGTCGTCGAGACTCGTGACATACATGCCTTCGTCAGTGGATGCACCGAAAATGTCGATTCCCCATCGTGCCATGCCCGCAACCATTGGTTTTCCTATGGCTTCGCATTGTTTGACCACCGAGTCGATTGTCGAGTATGCGTTCCACATGCCTTCGGTCGACTCCACAAGCCTTGCGCCTGTTGTTATACGTGGCTTGCGAGCCTTCTTCTTGCCCTTCTCGGCTGGGGCAAGGTCTACGTGAATGGCTCGGACATCATCGAGCGAGTCGAACGGACGTTGCTTGAAAATCTCTTGAATATCCTCTTCCTTGTGGCCTGACAAGTCAACCATGGCTTCCACCGTGCAAGTGTTGAAGAAGTTCAACAGGGCATCGTCGCTGAAATTCTTCTCTGAGGCTACGCTTGCGTCCGAATCGTCGTCAGCCACAAGCTCTGCGTCAATACCCTCATCTTCATCCGAAGATACCACGATTGGTGCTTGCTTCTTTGCTTGCGGCTGCGCTCGCGGGGGACTAGACTCTGGTGAGGACGAAAATGCCTTGGGTTTGCGATCTTTTCCGCTAACAAGTCTGCCTCTCCGTTTTGGTGCCTCCTTCTCAGGGCTGTCGATTACTACCGGACTGTTTTGGGTTGCTCCCAGCTTTGAGTACTTGTTCTGTAATGATTGGACAGGCTGCTTCAAACCACGCTGTGCCGTTTTCTTCACAACTGGCGCTGATTTTGATTGGGCCACTCCCAGCTTTGGAGACCGAAGTAACTCGTCCTCAGACTCTTCCTCTGCCAAATACGAACACGCATCCGTAAAATCGCCCTTCTTCTTAAGCAAGGCGTCGTACAGCTGCTTCACTGAGCGATTGGGATATATGGCTTGTAATCGCTTTACGTTGCGTTGTGTTGCAAAATCGGTTATGTCTTCCAAGGTCATGTCTGTATTTTCTGTCAAGTCTACAGGCAGGGCGCGTGATGGTCCTCCTTGTCGCGGCAGAGGCTTTTGTCTTTTCGGTGGCGAACCGGAACTTGTTTCAAATGGTCGTTTTCGTGACTGGTCGCCATTGTACTTGTATCCAGAGAGATCCCACGTCGGCTTCTGCGGTGTCTCCTCAATCCTTGACGCCATAGAAGCCATCTCAATCTTTGACAGTGGTATGTTAGACCTGTACTCGGATTCGTCCTCATCCGGGTCGCGCTCGACAGGTGGATCGTCCGAGGTCAAATCGACAACTGGCTTGCGAACAGCTTGTGGAGGAAAGAAGCTCGTACCAGGGGGCGCCATTGGGTTACTGTAACCCCCATACGGTCGTTGCGACTGGGTTGGCGACATGACCGGTGAGGAGCACCGTTGAATGGGGGGAGACGAGCGTGGGACCTGCAACTGCGACGATGCTGGTGGCTGGGTTCGATTTGCGCGCGGTGTAAGGATTTGCGTAGGCTGCGTAGTTTGTGTGGTGTCGGGCGGCGCTGCAAAAAATGGCGAGCGATCACCGAGAATCTGTGTAGGCTGAGTGACGTAAGGATCTTGTTGCTCGTCGTCGCTGGTTGAAGCAGCTCGTGGTCCGCCAGGGGGTGGTGATGAAGATACTATAGGATCTCGACGGTACATGATGCAGCAATACTACAGAAACGAGCTGGGATGAAGGGAGCCAAAGGGCTGTTGTCGACCCGGTGGATTTGCGCGCAGAATCGGAGAAGATGGTTGGGGGCTAATTACCTGTTCGAACAGCCCAAAGCAAAGGGCAAGACTCTACAAAGCGGCTGGCATAGTGCGGTGCGCGTCTGCTAGAAGCGCTGGTAGAGAAGAGAGTGAACAGAGCCTGTGGCGGCGATTGCCAAAAAATGACCACTACGCGTCGAAGAAAGCACTTTACGCGTTGGGGAGTCCGGACGCTTGGACCTCCAGAACGCCAATTACGTTACTGCTTTCGGCTGCAATGGGCCAGACATTCGCATGCGCCATTCAAACCTCACGACATTACCACGCGAACATGGCGACCAGAAGAAATGTGGGCAAAGACGAGCCATCCCTTGAATACCAGGTGAAGCCTGTGTCAGGACCGTCAGACATTTCGCCGGCGGTGCCCTCGTGAGTCGTTTTCAATGCTGTGCATGCTACACCGGCTTACACTATGACAGATCCGTCATTTGGAAGTTGATGAGCTTCACTTTTGCCATGATCACGCTGCCCATTGGCACCTACTTCTTCACCGTGAACTTCGTGTTTCAGGGTGCGTTTTCTGTCGTGCGCGAAAAGGGGCTACTGACTTTGGCCAGGCAACGCAACGTATGCAGGAGGCCTCGCAGCCCTCATGGCGAACATTGTATTGATAGCGTATGTCATCATGGCATTCAAAGACGACCAGGAGGAACAGCGCGAAGAGGCCGAGAAGTCGAAGAAGAAATTGTAACATGTGGTATTTGCCAGAATCAAAGAAGCACCAGGAGGCAGGCCATCCACGACGAGTTGTTTGCGCCAAGTTCTAAAGAAGAGGACCAATTCTTTGCTGCCATGTCGTAGTTAGTTCCTAAATGATGCCATCAATCTCAAGAGGCATGATATGCCCGTTCCCAGGAACAGACTTGGCTCTCGGATACAGCAGAAGTCTTTCAAATCGCAGTCGCTGCACGTGACATTCGACTGCTGAGTGTATCCCACAAAGACAGCCGCATCCAACAAAAACTCGTTGTAACATGGATCGATATATGCTGCAAGATTCTATAATGTTTTATCCCAAGGGAGCGCCTGTACGTGCGAGTGGTTCCAGGTCGGGTTGAAGTACTAGCGCGGGGTACGGCCTTTCGCTTTTCCTTAGCGGCGTAATCTTGGCAGCCCACCTCGAGCAATTTCGTCGGCCGGCAGCCACCAAGTCCGAGTGACAGCAAACCCACGACTAGACAACATGGCTCCAGCATCCCTTCTGGACCTCGTGTCCGCGCTCCCCGACACCCAAGCATGGGGCCCACCAGTTTCCAACGAGACGATGCTCGACGGCGTGCCGTTCGCGCCCTACTCCAAGGCCGACAAGTTGGGTCGCATGGCTGACTGGACTGAGGGCAAGGACCGCGAGCGGGGTGGACGCCAGCAGTATGGCAACCGCAACTACCGGGGTATGTTGGAATTGGGCAGAGTCGAGGTACGGCGAGAGGCTAACAGCATGCCACAGACCAGCAGGTGTACGGTGCAAACCAGCAGACCAATCCCTTCGCCATCCAGGCCGCCGAAGAGGAGGCAACCTTCTCTGTCGTTGACAACACAAGAACATCAGCACGAGGACGAGGATTTGGTCGTGGCGGTGGCACAGTTTTCCGTGGACGAGGAGGTGCGCGCGGTGGACAGGCGCAACGGGGAGGACGGGGTACCTTCCAGCGCGTTGGTGGCCGTGGCGGACAGCAGTACGACAACCGCGGTGGCCGCGGTGGAAGAGGAGGACGTCGTTTCGGCTGGAGAGATGACAAGCCTCAGCGCAACCGCGATGCCTCCGTCCAGGTCAAGCCCGAGTGGAGCGTTATGGAGGAGATTGACTTCTCTCGCCTCAGCAAGCTCAACCTGGATACCCACGAGGGCGAGGACATTGACAAATACGGCTTCCTCTACTACTACGACCGAAGCTACGACAAGCAACCCGGTGCTAAGACTTCCGAACGCAGACTCAACGTCCTCGACCGTGCCGCCTACAACGTCACCACCTCCAGCGATCCCGTTCTGCAGGAGCTTGCAGACAAGGACGAGGCTACTGTCTTTGCTACTGACAACATTCTCTCAATGCTCATGTGCGCCACCAAGTCCGTCTACTCGTGGGATTTGGTCTTCACCAAGAGGGACAACAAGGTTTTCATTGACAAGCGCGATGGATCAAGCCTGGACATGGTCACTGTCAACGAGAACGCCGCAGATGCGCCACTCGAGATTTCCGAGGGCAACAAGGACTCGATCAACAGCCCTGGCGCCCTGATGCTGGAAGCGACACACATCAACAACGTATTCCCTCTGCAGGTTGTTACCGAATCCGAGACCAACAAGGTCAACATGCCTCACGAGCATCCCTTCTACAACGAGGAGGTCGAGACCGACCCACCAGCGTCCAAGGCATACAGGTACCGCCGATTCGACCTGTCTCTGGACAAGGATGAGGAGCCACTGCACTTGATTGTCCGAACTGAGCTCGACGCCGTCATCAAGAACAACATCAACGGCGAGGACCAGTACCTGACCATCAAGGCGCTCAACGAGTTCGACAACAAGGCCCAGGGAGCCGGTGGAGCTCTGGACTGGAGGACCAAGTTGGCAAGCCAGAGGGGTGCTGTCCTTGCCACTGAGATGAAGAACAACTCTTGCAAGCTTGCTCGATGGACTGTGCAGAGTATTCTGGCCAAGGCTGACACCATGAAGCTTGGGTATGTTTTTCCATCGTTCTGGCCGGGCCATTGCTAACAGAGATCTAGTTTCGTTTCGCGCGCCAACCCCAAGAACAACAACGACCACG
This sequence comes from Curvularia hawaiiensis, assembly GCA_026262405.1. Lineage (NCBI taxonomy): Eukaryota > Fungi > Ascomycota > Dothideomycetes > Pleosporales > Pleosporaceae > Curvularia > Curvularia hawaiiensis. The sequence continues at coordinate 44,460 of JAODYC010000131.1, read as the reverse complement.
TCATTCTCGGTGTGCTTACCAACAAGCCCCGCGACTTCGCCGCTCAAATGGCGCTCAACCTCAACAACGGATGGGCCATCGTCCGCACCATTGTCGACATGGTCCTTCGCATGGACGACGGCAAATACGTCCTTGTCAAGGATCCTAACAAGCCTGTTCTCCGCCTGTACTCTGTTCCTCTCAACACCTTTGAGGAGGAGGATGTTGATGAAATGCAAGCGCCAACTGAAGAGAACGATGAGTAGATTGGCGTCAAGCACGTAGACTGTGTTTATTTTCTTTCCAGCGATATCCGGGTTGGGTCTATGACTACATGCAAGATATGAGATACATCATTCAATGACAACACTCGACGGACGTTGTCTATACGACTCGAAAAAGTACTTGTGTTTTAATGTGAGACCAACTTTCACTTGATGGATGAGGCGTGAAGAATCATTGTTCGCCAGATAATACCGTGCACAGGCCACGTTTGCCAAGTTGCCCGTCCTCTTGCTTGCATTGTACTTTCACTCTTGCAACCCTCAGATTGGACTATATATTCTATCCACCACGCATGGAATATGGACTGAGCAACACCGAAACTTGCTATGACTATTGCAAATATCATTTGACCCCAGTTGACCTCGATTATGATTGATGAACTCCTGGTCCACATCTCTGCCCCGACTACGCGTCAGGGCGACGAACAGTACCAGTCTTTGGCTGAGGCGTATCTTGAGTTTGAGCCACGCATTCCTCAACGAACTAGTCCGCGACAAATCGATGTACTGAATCAACTCACTCCATCGAGGCTCGACGACGCCACAGCACCAAATCAGTGGAGCTCCTTTCAAGGCACTGCAGACACGTCCATCTTATCCGCCAGTAAAGACTCCTATGGTAGCTTTCCGTCGTATCTATCTTCTGTAGGCCTTAAAACTCCCACGCCTGCTGTTGATGGATGGAATCATGATGTCGAAGATGATTTGCCACCAACATCAAGCCAAATCCCTGAACCAGAGGATTTGCGTAACAGAAAATGGCGAAGAACTCTTAGATCAAGTTCAACCAAGCGAACGGGATCAGATATGTGGTTTGATGATAGTTCAGACGTCGACATGGGCTTTATCGAGGGCACACAAGTTGCTGCTGCCGAGGTTCAGAGCCAATCTCTGCAGAACTCCTTGATGGAAACTGAGGGTGCATCTGAAAACAATGCGAATGGAGATCAGGTTTTGAATGGCACAATTGAAGCTCTAGTCGTACCGACGTCTGATACAAAAGATCCACAACGTCGACGAAGTAAGCGCTTCAAAGTGGCGACAAGAGTGGCTGAGACACCTGTATTGTCGAAATCCAGTGTTGTTACAACCCTTCCGGAGCCTGCAGGTTCAGGCAACACGCTAAGGTCATCATTGTTACCACCAAAAAACAGGATAGACGAGCAAAAGGATACTGAAGAGAGTTGGCAATTTCCCCCACCTATAGATTTCACCAAAGTTGAAAGTGTTATCTACCCACCCGAGCCAAAGATCTCGACGGCGCAACCAGATACTCTCCCTTCTCAAATCACCCCACTTCTAGCAGCGCTCAAACAGCAAAGCCCAACACGATTCAAACCAATCAAGAGACTGAAGAAGCCGAAGCCCGATGATCGAGGATATTGGCTGATCACCTGCTCGCGCTGGAGCACGCAATTTCAGCAGCTATTTTGGAACGATGTCTCCTCGCAGGTGTCGAATGGATATCTTGGCTGGGGTGTGACGCTGTTCCGCGAAGGCGGGACTGTTTTCTCGCTCGGCAAAATAAAGCTGTACTGTTGGGGAGAGATAGTAGAGCACACGTGGTTGGTTTTGTGGCTAGCTTCTGAGGGGAGGATATGCGACTGTGGATTGAAGTGGATTGACGCTGATGGAAATCCCGCCTTTGTAATGTCATGAGAAGTTGCGTTGGGAATGGTAACGGTACTGGATAGATATTGGTTAAGTTGGTCTTTTTCTACTGTTCAATACTGGCTCGCCTGCGGCGATTAACCAATTAGAGATATCTCAAAAACAATGGCAAGCTGCCTCTTAGCCCATCAAAAGTCAAAACAAAACGTCTATTTTGAGAAAAGATATGATCAAGTAGGGACCCAAATGTGACACTCCAAGCCCCAGGAGGCTGCCCTTGTATGCGAATCATCGGCGATGTCGACTGAACCGCCATCAACGCCCCAACAGCCTACCGCGCCGGCGGCAAGTCCTAAGAGCGCTGGCGAACTCCATGCGTTACATAGCCAGGCTGAATCCTTGAGCGCCTTAGCGACTTCGCCCGACGCCTTATTAACGACGATTTCCCGCAGGTAAGGCACATTAAGAGATTTAGGAAGTGTTATTATCTATGCTAACCTTTCTGGCCTATAAGTTCTACGCCGACAAACAAAACGGAAACCAAGGTCATGCGTCCTATGGACCTAAGAATCGCGAAGAATGGACTACAAATTCTGCACGAGATCTTTCGTGTAGAATGCGATTCTAGGTCACCTACCCTATCGGATGTTGTCATCATTGCTATTGACTTCGAGAACATCAACACTATTAAGAGTGGGTTTTCGCAGAAGAATACTTGCCAAGTCGGCCTTGCCATTCTCGATACGAAGGAAATCAACCAAGTCTCGCCAGACAGGCTTATATCGACTTACAACTTTGCTACAGGATCTCCCTCATACCTTGAAAAGGTTCCTAAAAAGTTTATGTTTGGGGAGACAACTACAATCAGTCCATCGGATACAGCAGACCGCATTCAATCCCTTATCCCCCTAGCTCGGAATATAGTGTTTGTAGGCCATGGAATATCTCACGAACTCCAGGCTTTACAAGCTCTAGATTTCCAGCTTCCAGCACTTCTCTCAGGTGTTCTGGATACTTTCCATGTGGCAAACGAGGTCTTTGGATTCTGGGCTGGTTCTCTTAGTGAGCTGCTGCTTTCACTAGGATGTTCCTTGAATAGGTTTCACTGTGCTGGGAATGATGCAGATTTCACGTTGAGAGCTTTACTTCTTCTGGCTGCCAAAGGGTTTACTGACCAACAGCGGGATCAGGCAGGGGATCACGACACACTCGCTATTTTACAGCAAGTTTCAAGCTGCCCGATTCCCCATTGGGTAGACCCGGAGGTTCGAGCGCTAGAAAAACGGGAAAAGAGGCGGGAAAGGAGCCGGAAGTACTAATCAAAGACATGGAGCAAGGAAAAGCAGGAACAAATCCGTGCAGCCCGAAAACTCAAGGAGGGTATCACGAACAGACTTGAGAGCAATCAAGCCGTCGCTCTGCTTGATTGATTCAATGCAATCAAATTAGAGATAAAGTAGCTACTGGATCAATCAAATCAAGTACTGGAGATCTTCTTTGATTGATTTGATTGACTGATTGAATCACGTGCTGCCTTACATTGGTGATGCCTGTGCAGGGATATCCTAACCCGTCACATGGAGACATTGGTGTAGGGAAGGTAATAAATCCACTCCACCATTGAAATTGTCCTATACATTGCCTTCGGCACTTTTTTACCATGCTATTGAACTAATCGACATCGTATACCCACATATGTTAATTTACCTGCGCCATGGTCTTTTAATTCCCCGGTGAAACATGGATGCCAAGCCACACGTTTGGGGCCGCTGACACGGTCTATACTCTGTAACATTGTTGAGATGCGCATTTCGACCGCCCACACAGCCATGTAACACTGCCCTCGAGGACACAATCATGGCTGCACGGTCGCAAGACGAGTTACACAGAGTCGCAAGCTCCGACGCTGGTACCGACGAACGCACACTCTACGAGCATACCTCCGACGACGAAAGCTACGATGGCAGGCCCTCGGGCGAGGTCTCCAAAAACGACCACGATATACTAGACTCGGAAGATGAGCGCGAAAAGCTCCTTACACAGGAACACGAAGGCAAAGGCTTCTTGGGTCGCAAAGGCTCAAGCGTCAGGGTTGGGAAATGGGTAAAGGAGAAGACCAAAGCGCGTCGAAAGGGCGGCGATGAGGAGTCGAGCGCGCTCATGTATGATATTGAGGGGGGCACCGGGGCCTCCAGCACCAGTTTTATATCAAGAAACTCAGAGAGCGATCAACAGCGGTTGCTTGCGACGGAATCACAGAAGAAGGTCAGTGAAGCATGCCCCTGTACGTAGGAAGGAAACTGACGACAGTAACAGGGGCAAAGAAAGAGCTTATACCGTCGCATAGCCATATACGTATCCGTTGTCGTACTTTTTGTCGTCCTCCTAGCAACCGTATACAATCTCTCGACCCCACCCGATGTCAAAGGCGCCGCGGTCTTGGTGTCGAACGGTACCTCGCTCTTCGCGCCTACCACAATCCTCATATCCCTTGATGGCTTCCGCGCCGACTTTCTGTATCGCAATCTTACCCCTACGCTCAACCAGTTTGTGCAGGAGGGAATATCGCCCAAGTACATGCTACCAAGTTTCCCCAGTGTTACCTTTCCGAACCATTACACACTTGCGACTGGGCTATATCCCGAGGCTCATGGAATTGTCTCCAACACATTCTGGGATCCGGAGCTTAAAGAAGAGTTCTACTACACACATCCGAAGCAGAGCTTGCAGTCGCACTGGTGGGGAGGAGAGCCTCTATGGGTGACGGCGGAGAGGCAGAATGTCAGGGCCGCAGTACACATGTGGCCAGGTTCAGAAGCCAATATTCTGGATCAAGAGGTTGCGTATATTGACAAGTACAATGGCTCAGAAGTCCTGTCAAGGAAAGTAGATCGCATATTGGGACTTCTTGATCTGCCTGGTCCGCAAGACATTGGTGCGAGTGCGGTTACTCCTCGACCTCAACTCATTGCTGCGTACGTGCCCGACGTAGACGGCGACGGCCACAGATACGGTCCCAACAGCACGGAGATCCGGGCAACCATCACCAGAGTCGACACGATGATGGGAGACATTTTCAAAGGCCTCCATGAGCGAAACCTCACCGGTATTGTCAACGTGGTTGTAGTATCTGACCATGGCATGGCCACGACAGATATCAGCCGCTTGGTCCAACTCGAAGACCTCATCGACCCTTCAGAACTATCACACACCGATGGCTGGCCTCTGTACGGTCTCCGACCTAAAGACCCCTCTTCACTGCATCGCCTCTACAACCAACTCAAGAACCGCACTGCTGACAACCCCAATCTGGACGTCTACCTCCGCGACGGCGACATGCCCGAGCGCTACCACTTCAGCAAGAACGAACGCATAGCTCCGCTGTGGATCGTTCCAAAAACCGGCTGGGCAATTGTCACAAAAGACGAATTCGACATCGAAAAAGGCAAGAAAGAAGGAAGCGTGTATCACCCGCGTGGTCTGCACGGCTACGACCACGAGCATCCGCTCATGCGTGCGATCTTCATAGCCAGAGGCCCTGCATTCCCGCACCAACCAGGCAGTCAAATGGCGCCGTTTCGTAAGTGCAAACCCTCACTCCCTCGCTGTTGAAGCTAGGCTAACAATGACAGAAAACATCGAACTCTACAACATCATCTGTGATTCCATCAAACTGCAGCCTGCACCCAATAACGGGACACTGCGTCTGCCCCTTACACCTATTGGCCTGCACAACGACACCGCCAACGCAGACACGAAACCCGAGGACGAAATCCCCCAGGACCCTGTTCTCTCCTACACCTCCTCCTCCCCTCCTTCTTCTTCGTCATCTGTCCCACTCCCTGCATCCACCAACCTCGCCTCCATGCCGTCCACCCCTCTCGACCCCCTCTCCAGCATCGCAGCCTCGGCATCGGGTCTCGAGGGGTCTACGCTTGAAGACGAGGCGCCTGCGCGACCCACACCGCCTTCTAAACCTACTGGCGAGGAAGAGCCTAAGAAAGGAGGCGATGATGAAGATAAGGGGAAGGAAAAGGGCAAAGAGAGTTGGTGGGAGTGGTTGACGCATAAGGCGGATGGGATTGAGGAGTGGGTGGATGAGTGGATTAGTGGCCATGTCAAGGGGTCGAAGGGTGATAAGCAGGGGAACAAAGACGAGAGTGGGGGTTAATTGGAATATAACAGATTTGGGCTATGTGGAGTTTGGGGGTTCGGGTAAAGATGGGGTATATAGACCAGGTCCGGTATCCATTGTTAGGGGTGTTTTTTTTTCGTTCAGGCAACGTCTAGTTTTGTTGCTGTATACCCCACATAAATGCATATGTATACATTTGTACTTGCAGAGATGGACTTTCTCCTTTTTCACTGATTGATCTGGCGTGTTGGAACTTCATCTGACTTGTAACTTCACAATATGTGGCACGAGGAGCAAGGTTAGATGGAGTTCAGTTGTTGTTCATTACACATTGGTATCATTTTGTTTACGTTTAGTTTATATCTATTAAGAAAGGCCAAACAAGCAGCTCAACAAGCAGGACGACGTTTACATGATATCGCACTTTGCCGGCAAGCCACAAGGACCCTCCTTGTCTTTCTCGGTTTTCTGTTGAGGTTGTGATGACGATGGGGCAGCAGCAGCAGCAG
>JAODYC010000131.1:27138-37892 GCA_026262405.1 Curvularia hawaiiensis | reverse complement strand
GCAGCAGCAGCAGCAGGAGTGCTAGAGGCATTATTTGTTGTTGCCGCGGTTGTGGTTCCGTTGGTTGCTGTAGCGGTAGTGTCTACCGCCTTCTTTTCCCCCGAAGTACCATCATCTAGTCACTGGTGAGCCTTGGCAACGGCCTCGTAGAAGGCCTTGCCCTGGGCGGTGGCGACGCGGAGCTCGAGCTCAGAGGGCTGGCGGGAACCGTCGCCGCCGGCGAAGGTACCGGCGCCCCAGGCGGAACCACCGTGGACCTCGCTGAGGTTGGCAAGGTCGGCTGTAGAAGACGTTAGTTGTTTGTCATTCGAAACATATTATAGCCCAGGGAGAAACCTACCAAAGGTGGTCTTGTAGCCCAATGGGACGTAGATGAAGCCGTGGTGGGTGAGGGTGCTCATGGCGGCAAGGCAGGTGCTCTCCTGGCCACCACCCTGGGTACCGGTGGAGACGAAGAGACCAGCGTACTTGCCCCAAAAGGAGCCCTGCTGCCATTGCTTGCCAGTCTTGTCCCAGAAAGCCTTGAACTGGGCAGGGAAGTTGCCGTAACGTGTGGGGATACCGAAGAGGACACCGTCGTAGCCCTCAAGGACGGCGGGGTCCTCGATAACATCGACATCGGCAGCCTTGGGGCCGGCGTACATCTTCTCGAGGACTTCCTTGGGAAGGGTCTCGGGAACCCTGCAGGTTTTTTGTTAGGACATGATCCATAAGCAGAGTGTAAGGGGTTGCGATCGGAGTGTATCGGGATGTGGAGGATGAAGAGGACAATTGTGTCAGGGATATGGAGCATGGGGGAATACATACTGGAAGAGCTTGGCATCACCACCAGCCTCCTGGATTCCCTTGAGCTCAGCATCGGCCTAGTATTGATGTCAGTAAGGATCTTCTCTCTCTTCTTGGTACTGGCGGTGAGCTCCAAGACAGCTTGCCAGGTCAACGTACCAGTTGCTTGATGTGGCCATACATGGAGTAGTAGACAATTGCGATCTTGGGTGCCATCTTGAACAGCTGGGGGTATCAAAAACGATAGAGATAAGTGTGTTACTGAGTGGAGGATATGGACAGAACTGCAGGCGGGCATTGGGGAGGGGCAAGCCTGGCGTCTTATAGCTGTTAGTCTCGACCTCATGCACCAGCACGCCAAAACATGGCGCGTAACCCACTAACGCTGCCATATCCGATCCCCATCTCTCGCTACTGTACATGACATGGTGCAATCCGGCATGCACATAAAGCTCGTCCAATGGCAGACACGAGGCCCAGTTGACACAGCCAAACTTTGCCGTTATCAGACGAGCCGATGGCTCAGGACATTGCAAAGACAGAGGCATGCCCCTCCGGACCTATCCCAGGCAGGCATAGCGAGCCCCACTTTTATCCCCGGCGCAGTAGCGTCATGGGCCCGTTTTTTCCTGGTGCTGAATCCTCGATTACATGAGTGCTTGGTAAGGATTTGAAAAGCTGCCAGCATCGACAATCTTGCTGCTGAGCCCATCAGTCTACACCTGCAATCGCTGCGATTTCGTGCGTCAAAACGGTCCGAATCCCGGTGGACACATTGTCCCGACTCGGAACATATCCGCACCTGGTTGTCGTGCTTCGGATTGGTCCAAGTAGAGCTGTATGCTTCTGCCAACCTCTGTGTTCATGCGTATACGGGTAAGCGCCGGGTGAGGGAACAGGCCACGACTGAAACAGAAAGTCTAGGCTTACTGTTGGCTGTGTCAGCAAGAGCGAAATTGGGTACCTTGAGCCTTTCCCTCTTGAGCCAAGCGGAACGGAAGCTTGAGTTGCGGGGCCGGTGATCGTCAAGGAAGAGGGGAAATTGTTGTCGCGAAGATTCTAATAAGGCTGCCTGTGTCGTCAGATTTTTCAAGGACACGTCGTCGTTGCTTTTTATAGCTGCCATTTCACCATGCACCATCTCTTTTGGCCGGACAAGATGCACAAACACAGACGACGGCGAGCGACAAGTGCAAAAAACTCTGTTGATTACAATGGTATCAGGTTTCGAACGCTATCATGCTAACAAGAAAAACAGAATGCCTACCATCCCATGCAAATTCCGGTGGTCCCTTTTTTTGAAAGACACAAACAATGCCCCCATGGTCAAATTGCTTAAATGCATGAACCCAATGTGGCTGCTTCAGCCTGGTATCTCTTGGCTCCAGGCCGCTCGCTCATGCATGTGGTCGTTATATGATAAAACAGTAGTAGAAATGGTATACAGGTGAAGTGAAATCATTCGCTTTTTGGTAGAAGGATGCGCACTCAGGTCTGAATGGAATGAAGCCTCCTGTGGACGCCAGTCAGGAACTCGGCCTCGTCGATGCGCTGGAACGGCGCCTCTTCCTCTTTTCCGTACAGGCCGGTGCTGCCGTAGGGTCCCTTTCCGCTGAACTCGACGTTCTGCGGCCAGTATCCCTCGGACGAGATTTGGGCCAGGGAAAAGTCGCCATGGACTGCCTTGAAGCCCGGCTCAAAGATGCAGTCGGCGAAGAAAAGCTCAATGTAGAGCTCACGAGGAATAGCGCTCTCAGCGCGCAGCCGAATGAAGCGGCGTGCTTGCTCCAGGAGCTTCTGCAGGGCGTCGGTAGCCTCGTGGGTAGAGCGCCCGTGCTCGTGCTCACAGATATGCAGGGCGCGAACCTGCAAGTCACCCGCAAACTTAGCCTCCTCGTTGGAGAAGAGGTGGGAGCACATGGATGGCAGAGAGATGGACAGTGTCTCTAGCTTGGGGCAGTTGCGGAACGTGTCGCAGAGATGCTCGCTGTCACTGGGAGAGCCGGGATGGGGGTGCCAGAAGCCATCCTGGGACCTCGGGCTGTGCTCGAGAACACGCAGTGTCTTGCGGGACGCCTTGACAATCGCCATGACACCATCAATGGTGATGGACGAGTTGCAGGTCAAGTGGAACTCCTCGAGCTGCGTGGCCGTGCGAGCAATAGCAAACAGGTCGTTGTCGGTAATGGGCATGAAGTTCGTGTCACCGAAAACCTTCAAGCGCCGCAACTGGCTAAAGTTGACCGACTGCAGAGGCTCCAAGTCGACAAGATTGTCCTTGTCGGTTGCTTGCTGCGACGTAGGATCGACGCACTGGAGCTCAAGTGACTGGAGGGACTTGCCGCTGCCCGTCAACATGGCTCGCCAAGCCTTGGCATCCACGTGCCGGATAGTCGTCCACGGAATGGAGAGTGAAGTGAGGTTGGTGCAGTTTCTCAAGCACTCGAAAATAAGACGATCCGTCTCGGCCGTGTAGAAGCCGTGCACCCACATGCGCTTGATCTTGGAAGCCACGTTGGGGTAGTCGTTGCAAATCTTGACGCTCCGCTTGAGCGAGGCGAACGGGTCACGGTAGACGGCTGTGCCAGTTGGACGGTCAATCAGTTCGTAAAGCGGGTAGCTTTCTCGCCTGTTGGAGAGCTCGGCCCATCGCTGCGTAGCGTTAGTATGGCGGTAGGTGACCAATGGTGTCGAATATCACTGACCTCTCCGCCCTTCCAGCGGCGAATGTAGACATCCTTGATCGAGTGTTCCAAAGCCCACTCGTGCCACTTCCAGCAGACGGAGCGAAGGGTAGCAGTTGCGTCCCACTTGAGCAGCTCTGGCGGAACGGGGCCCCTCACATAGCGCTGGAGCTTGGCCCTCTCTAGTGGCAGTGGTGCCTGCTGGAGTCCAAACGTATAGGTAGGACCCTCGCGGACATTGGCTTTGGTAACCTCGTGGAGGATCTGGCAAAGGATTTCGTACGGGAAATCGTTGATGTTCATTGAATTCTCGGGCTCGGGTAGGGTGGGTCGATGTCGATATGGCACAGGGCAAGGGTAGTATGGCCGACTACCGCTGTGTCGTGTTGAATTGTGGGTATTTTGGTGTTGCAGTAGGTGGGCAGCGAGTGTAAGGTGAGGGTAAGAGGGAGGTCAGGCCATCTTATAGTCGCCACGTCCTTGCGGAGGAGCAGAGATTTACCCAAGACAGCAAACGCCAGGCACCGTGGTACGGTGTTAGTCAAAGACGAGCGCTTCCCCAGCTTCGTGCAGCCGCGCCAACGACTCGGACGATGGATACGAACTAGCAGAGCAGATGGTTCCGCAGCATGGGCCAGCCGAGCCAATGGCCGCGCGCGCTGGCGGTCGCAGGCGTCGAGTTTTGCAGCGCAGAGGGTCGGTTCTCTTTACGTCACAGCGGCTTGGCGCGTCGGGTATGCTGGCACGGCGATTCAAAGCACAAAATTGCCTTCACGTGGCCTGGGCCTTTGCGTTTCGATTACCCCCAGGAAATTCAATCCGCAGGCCACCTGACCTGCCATGACACATCAAAATCCTCGGACGAGCCCCCTCGTGCCTGCGTCAAGCCCTCTGTGCGCTGCTCGGCATGTTGGCCACCGGCTGCCGATGCATACCGTTTGCCCTTTGTTGGCGGCCTTGTCAAGATTCGCCTCCATCTCACCATCTCACCACCCTCCATCACCATCCATGCATCGCCTGCTTCTCCGCGCTTCTCCTCGCCAGCACCAGCACCGTTTGTCTGTCCACCATGGTGACCTCGGATCGCATTTCCTTGATCAACCCCTTTCGCGTCTCCGCGACAACTGCAATGCTTCCAGACCGTCGCTAGCCTCTCGCTTTGTTCGTCTCCTGACAGCGCAGCGTCTCGCGGAACCCCCTGGTGCACCCGTATGCAGAATCTTCACGATGCATGGACGCCCGCTCCTCTTGACACGTACTTGCATGAGTTGAAGCTTAGCTTGTTCTCCATCGTGGTCGACCTGGGGCTGATTTGGTAATTTCTTACGTCTTCAAAACCTTTCCCCGCCATGCACCTTCTCCACAACCACAAGCTAATTCCCTTACGGGAACTACTTTAGCCCTCCATCTGAACCAAGCACACTCCCACTGATCCCTCGCAAGACTTCCGGGTGCTCAATGTGCTGGCTCCGATTGCACGAATGGCTCTGGTTATTACTACGCCAATGCAATCATGGGCACGTCAGGTTGGATGCTCATTACGCAAAGGCGCACAGCAGGTCGGCTACGGTATTGACTTGGCCCCCTTGACAGCATCAACCACCTGTCGGAGCATTGTCACTTTCTCTTCTTGGTTTCTATGAGCTAAGGAATTACGCTACCCCGCAAAACATCTCGGCCCCCTAGCGATCCCGGGTCTTTGAGACTCATTTAGTTTGGGCACGGCCACCGGACCCGCCATCTAGCCACGGCAACAACACTGCGGCTTCCAATAGGGTCTCGGACTATGCTTCTTTCTTGATACACGTGTCTTCTATTCGTCCGTCTAAACATTAACCTTGAGCATCACAAGGCTGCACAACTCAGCTGACCCCGTCTTCTGAGTTAGGAGCCGCAACACCACCGAAAGGATCGTGCCTTTCCCCTTTCGGCCGCTGCATCAAGGCTGACGAGGCTTGCGGTATGGCTACCATCTGCCGGCGGATCCCGAGATGTGCTGGATCCTCAATCCGTGCTTGTTGGTCGGTGCAGAGGCCCAGCTGCGCCAGACCTTAATGACCAGGCGTGGCGATTTCCCCCCAATTCCGGGTCCACGTAATCAATGCACACTGCAGACGCGCTCATCGTCGGGGAATCGACTCACCCTTTGCCAGTACAGGCGTGTGCTAATCTCAGTCTGTTGGATATTCTGGTGGGCCAACATTTGACCCCTATGAGGGAAACTTCCGTATCGATTTTGCAGAACCTATCGTTCCGCAGGACTGACGACAGAAATCAACCGAATGGTGCAATACAAACACCACCTGATCACGCACAGAAGCTCCCGGTGATGAAGTCTTGTTTTTGCGCGACTGCCCCGTATTATGGCGAGCTCTGACACTATACTGCTTCACGGCTCCATGCATGACGAGACTACTCAAGTAACACCACCATGAGAGAGGCTCTTGAAAACGTTCACACCACCGCCATGTGCCGGTAGGACACAGGGATGACAACTGTAGTACGAAGCAGGCTCCTACGCGTATTTGTAATCAGGTCATGGTACGACTTGAGGCAGCTTCACTTGTACCAACACAAGGATGTGCAGGGTCGTGTCCCCATTAATTGACAAATTACATCCATTACGTCTCGAGATGGTTCCTTGTCTTCCAACAGAACGATGGGCGGATATACTGTCCAGGAAAAAAAAACAATTATCACAGAACAAGCGTTGCAAGAACAAATTAAATAAAAATTGGGGGGGTATCTTATCCACTACACAACAAAAAGTAACCAAGAATACTAGCACCAGCCCCGCCTTGTCTCCTTCCTTCTCCCATCTAGACTCGCCCCGTGCCTCACCGTCTCCGCATAGCATTACTCTCAACATTATTTGCGTGCGCGAGCAGATACTTGCAACACGTAAGTGTGTACTTGCACGCCTTTGTCCACCCCTCATCCTTGTTGAGCGCAAGCTTGATACTCTGGTCGTGAATGCGATCTTTGCGGATTTCGTACGGCATCTTGACACCCCCGTTGGCACCACCAGTAGCACTTGGCGGAGCCTGGTGCTCAACAAACTCGCCCAGCTGTCTCAGACACTCTAGAAAAGCAACCATAGCAGCGTCGAACTTGCGGTGCAAAAAGCCAAAGTTGATAGGAAAGTCACCGGAAGAATACAACTCCAAGCGCTGTTTTGATATCTGTGGTGAAGATGCCGTGGTGGCTGTAGATGCCTGTTGCGGTCTTGACGTTGATTCAGCAACAGAACCCCCACCTTTGGATTCTATGCGGGTGATGGTGGACGTGGAGCCCATGGGACACAGTTCGTAGCCGTCAAATTTGTAGCCTAGACGTTCTGCTAGTGTAGCCAGCAGGAGACACGTCTGGCCCCATGCGGCGTTGATTTCGGGCCAATCGACGTAGGGATTGGGTAAGCGGCCGAGACGAAGCCCGTTGATTGTGGCGAAGTGGTTGTCGTGCGTGATGTTGAAGGTGTCGTTGTAGACGCTTCTTCTTTGTAGCTGATTGAGCACTTGTGCATCGTGCGCATACCGTGTGGCTAGGGCATCGCGTTCGTTTTGGAACTCGGTCAGGGTCGTGTTGAAGGCGTTTCGGCTCTTCCAGAACTCGTTTTCTTCTTGATCCAAAATACGGGCCTCGGCTTCCAGGGCAGCAATCTGGTTGTCCAGCTCCGCCTTTTCTGCCTCGAGGTTCTCGAGCTGCGTAATGGCGGTGCTTTCGGCCTTCTTGGCCGCTTTGAGCGCAGCTTCGGCGGCCTTGACTTCTTCTGCCGTGGGCACGTCGGTGTTGGCGCGGCGAAGGAAGTCGACATACGCGTCGCGCTCGCGGGTTGCGACACCTAGTCGCTTTTGCAGGCCTTCAATGAGGATCTCGGTGCATTCTACACATATAGGGTGGTCGATGTCGGAGCGTGCGGAGAGTATCTCGAACATGCGGTTTGTTGTTTCTAGCCCATCTGCCAGACTCGCACCTCCTGCTGTACTTGGGCCATTTGCTGTGCCTTTACGCCGCGCTTTGTTATCCATGTCCGAGTTTGTATCCTCTAATTGCGCCTTGCCGTTAGCATTGCGGACGGGCTCTGCAGAGGGCGGATCTATCATCGACTCGGACATGTGAATGTCGACAAACGACATGGCGGGATTTTGAGGGCCATTTGAGCTCCGCGACGGCGGTGCGCCTTGGATGTTGCGTTTGTGTGTAGGGTTCTTTGCATCTTTGATCGCATCTTGGTACGTCTTGAGGTGTTCTGGGGGGTTAGGAGGACGCGACTGGCGGTTTGGAGAGATCTTTGGAGCTGACAGCTGGCCTGAAACCACAGAGTCTATGTCGTGGTCAGTACAGAAGTGCGAACTGAGATGCCAGGGGTTGTGTTGTACCTGTCAACAGCTTAAAGGCAGCCGGGTTGAGCTGGTCGATGGAAGCATCGATGTCTATGGGTGTCCGGCACTTCTGGCAGGCCAAGCCCGCTGGTTTCTTGTCGTTGGGCATCTCATGAGACGTGCGCCTTCATGCTGTTCAGAGGAGTGGACTATCCGGGCGCCGTGATGAATGACGATGCGGCGGTTCGCGGTTGGAGATCACCTGCATGCGGGTGGGGCACTTCCGGCCGCCGCTAAGAGATGCTGGCCGAGGGGAAGTCGCGTCGCAACCGTTGTCAGCGCGTCGGCTAGCCCTTGTCGCAAATTGTCGCAAACAACCCCCGCCCAGCGCCAACCCACCATCTCTGTCGCCCTCGCTCAAGGCTTGCGCTCCTTTCTGTCGGATCTGAAAGGGTCATCTGCGCCATGGAATCACCGTCGAAACGCATGCGCATCTGGCAGTCTGTCGAAGTGGACGAAGAGAATGTCGAGTACATCAAAGCAAAACAGAAACAACAACAAAAGTTCAAAGGTCGACTAGAGTCGATATTCGAGAAATATGGAAACATGCACGAGTCTATGAGCGACGAGATTGACATGACAACCAACCGAGTGGTAGTGGATAGAGGCCATTTGCGGAGACTGAAGCGCCAGGTTGGTCGAAAAGAGACAATACTGTTGGACACACTTGGATTAGCTGTGGAGAAGGAGCCGGAACAAGGAAGCGAAGAGGAGGAAAATGGAGAAGAATCAGCAGACGAATTAGCACCCACCCAGCCTCAAAAGTCGGATGGACAGCCTGAGCTGGATATACAAGGACCCAAAATACCAGATCACAGCACGCAGTCCCCGCGCAGCGACAACATTTCCTCAGTACCACAACCAACCAATGAATCAGCGACCTCGATACCGCACGTCGGTGCTATGCAGAGTCCCAACACACCAAACCTCACATCAAACATCTTGCCGCTTGTTCAGTTTCCACAAACTCCTGCCGGACAGCAGGCACAGAGTACATTCTACCTGACTTTGACTCAGGGAATCAGTGAAGTGATTCAAAAAGCCATGGCTCAATCTGGTCTCCTACCCCCCAACTTTCAATCGCCATTCGCAAACACTGCCCCCCTACCAACGACACCGATCACAACAGCCGATAGGATTGCACCCGCCACCGACCCAAAATGGTTCTTTCCGCCGCTGTCTGCGACACGCCAGAACCCTATGGCTCAGTCTAGTCCTCTTCCTGTAGGTCCCCTGGCTAAGCAAGTTGATCAAGCAACCAGCACCGCACTTCCGTATGAGCCCCAAGGACAAGTCTTAGCAGAGTCCACTCCTCCAATCAATGAAACATCTCCTATGGTGTCTCGAGCGATGTTAGAAGCAAGCTCTCCTACAAGAGGTCGTCGCACCAGTCCTCGAGTTGAGATTCAAAAACGCCGCATTCGTTCCGCTAGAAAGTATCCATTCACTCCAGAAGACGATGTATATCTAAGCAAGAAAAAGATGGTTGATCAATTTTCGTGGACTGCTATTAAGGATAGTCGAGACAAATGGAAAGACTGGCCAGTGAGCGCTCTGAGCAGGCGCTGGGCTGTGATCAAAGACCAGAATCTGCATTTACAAGCATCAGTCTTAGCTTCTCCGGGTGAGGACATCGATGACGTTGACCAGGGATTAGAGGAGCAAACGCAAACTCTACCGCAGTCTCACCATCTGCCAACTCCCAGTTCTTCAGAGCACGAAGATAGCCAAAAGATCGAACCGGCTGAAAACGCTACCGAATTCCCGTCAAGCGCAATATTTGACGACGATGAGCGTGAGCTGTTGTCTCTTGCCGGCACAGATGTGGAGGACCAGGATGAGGATGAGGATGAGGATCAGGATGAGAACGAGGACCATCTACCCAGTGACGAAGAAGAATCAGATCTCATTCCAGAAGACAGCATTATACCTTCGATAGAAACACCAGACTTACCTACCGAAGAATCATCAGGCCTGATAGAAGAAGACGACCTACAACGGGAACTACTGGAAAACTTGCCTATGCAAGGCGCCACCATCAGTCCCCCACGACAGCCATCAGTTCAGATCAAGGCAGAACCTGCCTCGCACTCTCCGATCATAACACGCACACAAGACGTGCTCCCACGGCGCTTCGAAACAGTCCCCGATTCCGACTCTCTCGAAGACACTACCATCAAACCCCCTCCGCACAAACCAAACCCTTCTTCCTCTGTCCACTGCCCGATTTGCGACCGCGCCTTCGAATCCCTCCAATCCCTCGCCCGCCACACTGCCAACCCTAGAAACTCACACACGCATCTTGCCCCATCCGTGCAAGGAAAAAGCCCTTCCCGCGACCTCACCACCGGTGACGACGATCTCCTCCCCGCTCCCTCGACACCGATAAAACGCGAACCCAACACGCCCTCATCGAGGTCCTTTTTTGTCTCGGGGTTTCAAACACCAAAAGCGGGGGATATGAGGAGAATTAGTTTTGCGCAAGGCGAGCAAGATATGGGGAGGAGTGTTAAGCAGCTTAAGCGATGTTGGAAGGGGACTGGCACACCCGTGGCGTCGGCGAAGAAGGGGAAGAGGGGGAGAGAGAGTCTGGGAGCGGCGGTGGTGGGGAGATCGGCGAAGAAGATTAGGCTAGACTTGGGGGAAAGAGAGACTGAGGAGAGGGATGAGCTTTGTTTTTGAGGAGATTGCAAAGTTGATAGTGTTTTTTTTTATAAGAAAAGAAGTGATGAAGCCTGACTAGTTAGTAGACTTTTCATCAATTTCGATATGAGTACATACCTACTCAACTAACTAATTTACACATCAACGTCAAACTCCATCACGATATTTCCTGCACTCATTCCTAACCTCCTAACCTCCCGACTTCTAAACCTTAACTTTCTCCTCCTCCTCCTCCTCC
>JAODYC010000130.1:73015-83214 GCA_026262405.1 Curvularia hawaiiensis | reverse complement strand
TCGTCATCGTCATCGTCATACGACTTTCGCTTCCCGGCAGCCACTCGAGCAGATTTCCTCACTCCCTCCGTCCGCTCCTTTCCTTTTCCTTTCAACGCTTTCGAATCTCCTTTTTTGGCCCCAGCTTTTGCATCACCCGTCTTCTTCGCTCCCGTGTTTGCTTTTGTCTTTTGTTTCTGTGCGCTTGGAGGCCCATCTTCGTCCTTGTCTTCCTCATCTTTCGGAGACTCGGCTGCTTCATCTTTCTTGCCCTTCTCTTCCCTCCCGTCATCGCCCTCATCCTTTTCCTTCTCTTCCTTCTTCTCCTCTTCTACTTTCTTCCCCGAAGACTTCTCCTGTGGTACACCTTTCTTGGGCTCATTCTTGCTCCCAGGTTCATTCTCATACCCACCCCCTTTCTTCTCATACTCTTTTGCTAATTTGCTCGCCTGACACATCCATATCAGTATTTGAACCAAAAACGAACATTTTTTTGAGCGAGCGATGTAACAAAGTGGGGAAAAAATAGAGCAAGAGCTCTGTCCTCGCAGAAAAAAAAAGTGGAATACAAGACCATACCTTCCACGCACTCCATTCTCCCTTCCCTCCGCCATCTTTATTCGTCTCCTGCTTGACTTCTTCCTTGACCTTCTCTCTCAACTTGGGATCCGTCGGTTTGCCCTTGCTAGACGGCCTGTTCACAAGTCAGCCAAATGCGAAACCCCACCTCCTTCCCATATACACGCAACAATAACAACCCCCGAAAAAAGGCAACTTACATTTTCCCTTAAACAAAACTAAAGCGTAGAGAACAGGAAACGACAGATCGAAAATCTACACGCGTAGTCACCTAACGTGAGCAATCACTCGACACAGCAAAAAGGTCCCAAGGCACATGTAAAGTACCTCCGTAGCAAACCCAACCCCCCCCCCTTGCCCAACCCCTCTTTATGGCCCCCTTTAAAACCCACACGTCACCCACCCAATACGTCTCCCCCCTCAAAACCCTGCTGACCCCTTTCTAAACGACCGTCGTACTACCAAAAACAAGGTCCAGGGCGCATTTAGGAAAACATGACATCACGACTAAAACACAATTATGCGCTAAACTAGCCCTCTCGCTCGACAAACTTCAGCCTCACCAGCCTAATTTCCTTAAGATAGAGACGAAGCGAGATGAGGGTACGCACAAGGAACCCTATTGAATGAAGAAAACCGCGATTTTGCTGTCTTTTTTTTTTACGTATAACTGCCGTACGGCTGGGTGTATATGAGAAAGTCCTAAGAGAAAAAAAAATGGATGAAATAATAATACCATCTTTATTCCTGTACAACAATCCTCTTTCTCTCTCTATGTATCTATCCATCTCTCTCGTCAACCTTCCTAATTGTTCCCCCTCCCCTCCCCCCATTCCTCGCCGTATTTCCTACACTCTCATCCAACCTCCTCTCTTCTCGCTTAAACCTCCTCTCCGCATCTTGAATGATTCCCACCGCCTCATCCATAATATCACTTCCTACACGCCACGATCTCAGCACCACGCCCTGCTCCCCTAGCACCTGCTCTGCGTGCGCCCATCGCTGGCGCCAGAGTATCTCCTTCTTGCTTCCGTACGGTTGTTGCTGTGCGTCGCCACCAGCTGCGCCGAGGGTGCTTCCTGTGCTGGTGCGATTGATAGCTTGGCGCGAAGCTGTCGTGGAAAAGGGCTGCGACGTTTGCGCCGATGTAACTTGCGGGCGCGTGTGGTAAGGAATCGATGGGGCGTGCTGCCACGCTGAAGAGGCTTTAGACCCCACGTACGAAGCGGCGTTGGTAGCCATGTCGCGGTTTCCACGGCGTGGTGGGGGTGGAGGAGGTCCTTTTCGGGCGCCAGAGACTTCGAGAGTGGATGCATTGGAGCTGGGCACTTCTGTTGACCTCAGCGCAGGTAGATTGTTGTAGACAGACCAAAGCTTGTCGCGGGCCATGCCAGCATAAGATTGATCGTCTTCTGGCGCCTGGCTCTCTTGTCGCATGCTTGGTTTGGGGCCTACGGGAGGCTTTGTAGGCGTGGATATATTGGCATTCCTAGGTGCGTTTTGCTGCTGTGAGAGCGGGCTTGATTGATTCACAGCCGTCGAGGCCAGCCGGGGTTTGGGTGGCTGTGGCTTTGGAGTAGAAGGAGGTGGTGGTTTAAACAGTGTAGATTCGCTCGAGGGACTCCTCAAGGCGACAGGTTTTCTAGGAGGCGGAGGTGCAGACTTCGTACTAGCAGTCGATGCAACCGACGCACGATGTTTCTCATTGTCAGCCCTGGTATCTGAGTTGAATCTCTTCAGCGCCGGCGACTCTTCTGTGTCGTCATCTGAGGATAGATCGATCAGGCTCGGCGCTGATTTCTGTTGAGAAGCAGCCTGGAGAGAGGGCTTCCTTGCTGGCGGCTTTGGCCGTTGGTCGTCATTCCATCCTCCGAAGCGTGGATTGGCACGTTTGTTGTTTTCTGTGTCCATATCGCGCAGTGACGCTGCGATTGCGGCCTTGAGTTCGGGATCGTTCTCTTCGGAGAAGGAACGAGCTTTACTTGACGCGGCTGCGCTGCCTCCTCTAGCAGCCTGCGCTGACGGTGGAGATGAAGAACGGCTGCCAGATGAAGGTCCCATCGAGGAATCGAAAAATCCTGGGCTGTCCGTTGTGGTCACATCGCGAATGAAGACCGCGACTACTCTTCCCGGGTTTTCAAGGACAAAATCAGTGTACACCTCCAGATCAGCTTCGCCACTGTCTCCAATCAAGATGAAGTTGCGCTCTGGAAAATCTCTAGCAATCTTATCCAGTGTAACCTTCTTCCTCTCTGCAACGGGCTCAAAGATGCCCTGCAACATGCCGCTATACTGCTTCAGATGGAATGATCCCGGTGGTAGCCCAGCCAGCGAGAAGTATTTCGAAATGACAGGATACAACTGCCAGGGTGAGTTGGAGACGTAGTGGAATTTCACTCCCATTTCCGCCATTCTATTGTACCATTCTCTGACGCCGTCAATGGTAAGATCGAGGAGATCACGGATAAAGACATTGCGGAAAATTTCCCGAGCACCACTCCCAATGGCAGAGTGCTTGATGGTGTCGTCAATGTCGCTTATTACGCTGATACCTTGCGAAGAAGTGACTATAACCTCCTCTGTTGCTGAGAGTTTGTCTGATGCCAAGATGCGTACGTGTGTGGGTACAAAGTCCAACGCTGCGCTTATGCTAAAATGCCCTGCGGCGTCTGTATACACCGTCCGCTGCTTTGAGATGGTCTCATTATAAAAGAAAACACTGATGGGTGTGTTGGCCATAGGTATCGCAAGAAAATGGCGTAATCGAGCCATGAGACGGGCATTGGCTTCGGCAAGCTCTGTCGGGCTCATTTCAGAAGGTTGATTCCAGGAGCTGCGCTTTTGCAGGGGCTGTATGCTCGTCTCACTCCGCATCGAATCCTGTGACGTGCTGTGAGCCAACTGGTGGACTCTGTCATTGTTAGGTCGGACAATGCTGCCACTCTCCGTCCGGTAAAGCTCAGTGTCATCGTTTTGCCTGGCAGGCCTCTCGCTGTAGGCGCCACGTGCAGCAGCTCTTGCTTCACTCTCGCCTCTACGTAGGATTTCTTCCGCTTCTCTAGCAGCGATCACTTCGTCACGTTGGGCATCGCGTAGGTGGGCTCGCTCCCTATAGCCACCGCGCTGTGGGCTTGTATCCCGACTACTCTCTGCAGAAGAGCCTGAGTTTTGTGGGGGAGCCTGTACGCCAACCAGCTGCCGTGCAAGACCAATGAAGAGTCTCTGTTTCCTAGTCATGGGCCCCTTGTGTGGTGAATATATCCAGCCACGAACATCAACATCTACCACCGCATTGTCGTCCTCGTAGTTGTTCCACTGCTCTTTCCAAAAGTCGGCATCTCCTGGATTGTTGGACTCTTGTGAGTTACGCCCTTGACCTCCCGCCTCTTGCATTGTTGCTGTCTGTGCTTCTGGCTTCCTCTTGACGTGTTTGCGAGCATAGCTAGGAAACAGTACCATCTCTTCGCGGCCGCTCCTAACGACGGCTGCGTCGGGAAATCCTCCTGGCGTGTCATCCTCATAGTCATAATGTGCCTCTCTGTTGCTCCAGTTCGAGGCGTATTGTTGGGTATAGGTCTGCCTGAGCTCGTTCGCCGCCTTCAGATAGCCGGCCAGCTTTCGCCTTCGCGACCCTGGCTCCCGCGCTTCATAACCCTCTTGATACGACATCGCAGAGTCGGTCAATGCCTTTTCGCCCTGTTGCTTTACTATCTGCTGCCGTCGTACTCTTGCAGCATCTTCGAGGTACGTGCTGCCAGCCAGACGTCGAGTATAGCCTCGCAGGCGCTGGGCAATGGTCGGCTTGCCCCGGAGTCTCAGCGACTGGCGATAGAGCAGGTATCTGTATATGCGTGACTGAGCCCGATGCTTGAGCGACGGGAAGGTCTCGTGGCGGAGCTTGGAAAGGTGGATGCGCGCGCGGGCTCGTGTCCGGGGGAAGAGGAAGCGGAGGATGGACTCGCGGCCTTGGGCAGAGGGCTTACGGCGAAAGGGCAATTTGGGCATCTATCGGCAGCCGACTAAACGGGCGTAATTACCCTCTGTATGTATGAGACTAGTTGAGGCGTACAGCGCTCCCGGTAACACGCGCCGCATGTTCTGAGGTGTTGCCGCTTCTTCAATTCAGGAGCACGACGTCATTTGTGGAGGTGCTGAGATCGCGTGGTCCAGCCATCCCCACCCAAGATGGGATTCAGGAACAATCCCATTTTTTCTAGAACGTATTATGCAAATTAGGACTCAGCTATCTGAAGAAATTGATCAGGGTATGGGATATATCATAACGCGATATATACTGTAGCTCCCGACCGGATGGCATGAAGCTGGTGATGGACATTCTATACTCGTATCCTCACAGCTATGACAACGCAACATCTATAGCCTTTATGACACTCGGCACATCTTTCCGCAGGGCAGCTACAATCTCGTTCCACATTCTTAACCTGAGTTCATGCATCTCAGCCCCTTGCAGACTGGGTGGGACTGGCTGAAATTGGTCGTGCTGCCAAAACCTACCATGAGCCTTTTCTCCCTGAATTGTCCCGCTCAATATTGTATTCGCCCCTTGAGACGGTGTTCGCATAAATAGGAAAATGAACAAGAAAGCCAGGATGTGTACACCAGGAAAGAAATGATCTCTGCCCAAGTTTGTATCGACCCAGCCAGGACAGACGCTCGTCACGATGACGTCGCCAGAAGATATCTCGTCGGCGAGCTTCATCGTAGCGTACATGAGAAACACTTTGGAGAACTTATACTGGTTGCCTTCCTTGTGGTTCTCCTTCTTGTTGTAATGGTCGAGCACACTGGGTTCCTGGCGGAGCTCAGGCGGAACCACAGCTTTGCGATGGAGACCCGAGTTGACGAACTCGAGGACTGGGATCCTGCCCGTGTATTGTTTCGATTGTTTCAACTTTGGTAATAGCAGGATAGCTAAGAGCGTCGTAGAGAGTGTGTTAACCTGAATGTCCTCTTCCCATCCATGGGAAGATTGATGAAAAGCGACTCGGCGAGCGCCCGCGTTCAAAACAGCTATGTCAAGGTGTTCAAGCTCGCTTGCGCGGTTCCCAAAGGCTTCTACACTACTGTACAACATCAAATCCAGCTTCCAGATTTCGAGTTGGTCCTTTCGCCCCAGGCGGGCTTCCAGAACAGCCTTGGTTGACTCTGCCTTTTTCATGTCCCGTGCTGCCATGATGACCTTGGCAGCCCCTAGTTTCGCAAACTTGAAGACTGCCTCTTTTCCAATGCCAGATGTCGCACCAGTCACGATGATGTTTCGTCCGGTGTAATCCTTGTGGACTTCTTTTGGTGAATTCACCCATTTGTGCTTGAAGACGTTGAACATGGCAGCCATGAATCTTGGAAACCTCAATGCGAGGTGATCTGTTAGGATGCTGGAATGAAAGCGAGCTGTGACGAAAGGCTTCAAAGGACTTTGTCGCCTAACAAAGACAGAATGAAAATGAAATGTATAGGAAATGGCATTGAACGTCTTACAATGCGGCGTAACTCGGCTCCGATTCGTCAGCTGTTATCTAGTTCGATCGATATGTTAACGGGACGATGGTGACGGCCAGGAAAGCAGGACGAGCTGCCGTATGTAGCCAGCTCTTATTTTTCTTTCTTTAATTCGAACTAAATCTAATTCAAAAACTGGCTTCTTTAGCATACTTTGCTTTTGTTATCGAAGGGTGCATTGGGCTGTGAGCTGTGACAGGTAGTCCTTTGACTGGGCACGGAGAGCAAGGATTCTCTAGACTTTTGTAATACAGCATACTAGTCTTGCAGAAGAAATCGTATGTTAAAATCCAAAAATAAAAAATGCTTCAATATTATAGAGGGGTTGAACAGCTTCATAGTAAACAACCTCTCGCCCATGACTCAGCATGGGCTTGGCATACTACCTAGGTACGCGAACCGCGAAGATGACGCAAAGCAACATTCGAACCTCTCGCCATGATTGCTCCCTGCTCATCACCTTCCTGCAATCGCTAGATAACTCTCCAGAAATACCACTATTGCTGCATTGAGCAACCCCACGCCATGGCCTTCAACAACCACCAGCCGCCCAGAGGCCCCGCGGCCGCAGGGCCAGACTTCAACGCCATGCTCCAGCGCTCCATGCAAGCACCCAACCAACTGCAGCCTCAGATCTCTGAGCTTCCTCGCGGCCCGTCGCCAGGTATGGGTGAGGTCAATCCGCCCTTGGAACGCTGCACGGCGCAATGCTAATGCGTCGCCCACAGGCTACGAGGGCGTGTACAGTGCCACACCACCACCGCAGTCACAACAGCAACAACCTCATGGACCAAACGTACTCGGAGGCGCACGTGGACTCGCTCCCCAGCCAATACTCCCTGTCGACCTCCCGCCGCAAGCCTTCTTGACCTCGGCCATGTTGCTAGACATGGTGGACAGTACGGGCACACTTTTGCATGGTGTACTGACGGCACGTTGACAGTGTACAGAGAAGGTTGATGTATTGCTCCGCGACGAGAAAGAGTACATTGGTATCCTACGTTCATACGACCAGTTTGGTACGTCCATGCCTATTAGTCCGCTCGTCTCTTGTTGTATGTTCATTAACAACCCGCAGCGAACCTCGTCCTCACAGAATGCTACGAGCGTATAGCAGCACGTAACCCAGAAGCTACACCTTCGTCCGACCCCTCGGTTCCTCGGTGGTTGATACATGATGTTAAACTCCCTGGTGTCATGACTGTCAGAGGCGAAAACGTCACGATATGCGCAACCGTCGACCTCGACCGAGAAGAGTACCCCCGGGGCGCCAAGTTTGCAGAGGAAGACCAAGTCAGGGCATTGGCAGCATCACAAAAAGCCGAGAGGAAGGAGGTAGACTCACGGCGAGCTAAAGCCCTAAGGCAGGCCGGCATTGAGCCCGGATTTGGAATGCAAGGATGAAAGATTGGTTTGCTCCTTGCAAGCATACAAAGGATGAGAAAAACGATAGATGTGGATGTGAAATGGATATGTGGTAGGCTGAAAAGCCCTGGATAGCTACATTGGCTGGTTATGATATCAATGATACCAGGACGCCAAGTCCACCTGCGATGAAGCAACGCTCATGAATAGTGTGCAAGGCTGAGTACCATCGGCTAATGCTGGAAAGGCTCGGAACGATGTTCCCATTGTATCGTGCTTAGTTGAGTGTCAGGTGCTCATCATGCCTGAATTTTGCGCTTTCTTTTCCAAAAGCATCAATACTAGCTTACGACCAAATACCTGATCCTATTTTACTCTACGCGTTTCTAAAGGTGTGACGTAGCGTGCCCTGCGCGCGAGGAGGCAAACATAGATCTGCTGACCTGACATAGCTCCTATCGGTGATTTTTTGCGAGGAAAAAGGAAAAAGGAAAAGGAAAAAAGAGTTGAAGCTTTCCAGGAGGTAAGCAGAAGGTGGAGTTGGTTTGGGGTGTTAGTTTTTACGTGGTCAGGCTGTGGGCGACGCCCGGTTTTCCCAGTTTTCCCCGTTTATATCCCAGACCCCAGTTTTCCCCATGTTTCCAATGTTTCTCATATTCCCCTCAACCGTATCGAGGTTGGCTATAACTACCATGTATAGGCGTGAATGTCCTAGATGTCGTGTATGTACGCTAGATGTAGCAAGCTGGTAGGCAGTAGCTATCGCTGAATGCAGCCGTATCAGCGAGTCCTTCTGTTATCTCCGGAGGATTGCAGAAGCCAAGCTGGTGAGCATCCTTGTATGACTATGGCTGTGATCAAAGCGAAGCGGGTATCGCGTCTCGAGTGAGATCGATCGGTGGGGCGGTAGGAAGCGAATAAGCGCCCATAGTGAATTGCTTTTGGGTAGGAAGGTACAAGGTTCATCCTGTCGCCAGATCATCATACAGTCCGTTGTGAATCGAATTGGCGAGCTATAAAGTCGGTACGGTGAATGGAGTCGCATCGTTCTATCGTATTACCCAAAGAACCTAGCTCAGTATTCCACGGACGTTCGCGGTTTGTACTTACTGTCAAGTGTTGGCAGGCCCTCCTCCGCTAATGCACGTAATTGCCGCTTCCGAGCAATGACCCAGCCTGGCAAAGCTCCACCGAGTTCCGGCAGAGACCTCCATGGTGTCTGCATCCTATCCACGAACACCCTGCGAACCTGTACATCGAGTCTCACATCAAGTGGGAAGATGTCGCCGTCATCAAACTTCGGAGGAGGAGCAGCTATCAGCCGGCGGCTGTGAGCCATCTCCCCAAGACTGTGGGCCACAGCCTCTCATCCCACCCGGAAGCCATGGAGGGGCATCAATACCCCTGGCTACCTCGTGGTAGACATATCTTCCCTATTGAGCTTCTCCAGGAGTGCACAGATTGTTTAGCCGGACCGCGGAGGTCATATCCGAAGCGACGCGGGCATGAAGACGAGCTCTTCAAACGTCGGGTGAGGCTCCGTACATACGAGACTGAAGAGAAGCTGGCTAGGTCTGGAGTTCTCGAGAGGTAGGCCAGATTGTACAGAATAGCATTCTCGGCCGCGGCGCCTCTGGTGTCTGCTACACTCCAAGTGACCTCGCGTGATAACAAGATGTAGCGGATGCATTGGATTCGAATGGACAGGGCGGATGCAGTGTAGCTGTTGAATCAGGCTGCTGTGTACAAGAGTTTGGAAACAATAGGGTGCGGGTAGGGTCGCCGTACGACATGGATGAGGGCAGTACTAATGCTAGGGTACCAGACTTTCAAGGCAGGCAGGTGGGACTTTGTTCCTGTCCACCATCAACACCAACATCCTATCGTCACTCTCTACTTTTTCCATCGGCTTTTCATCTTGCTCGTCGGTTTGCGGAGTGTCAAAGCGTTAGAGCGTCTTCATGACCAGCATCCCTTGTACAGACACGCCCATTGCCGTCCCCAAGCTCCAACAGTCCTGCTCGGCACTCTGCACCAACAAACTAACAACGGTCATTCTCGCGTGACCCTCAATCGATTCTTGTAAGCCCCAACTTTGACTGGGGATCAGATGAAACTGCCGTCTTACATCATCGTTTGTCCATCGATCAGACATTCCACATTCGCTCGACTTGGTAGACTCGTTGGACACGCGAACGCGATGGGTGGAAACAACCAGTAGCAAGGTCTTCTTAACAGTCGATTCATTACCGATGCGCCCTTCGATATGTCGCCTCGCGTTACGTCGTGTAAGATCGCGCCCGCCTACACATACCGCAGCCATGTTCGTCCACGATCCCTGCCTTGCGATTTTACGAACTCGGAACAAACCCTAGACAGAGCACGGCCGTATCCATCTGTCAGAAGGGAGAGAGCGTTGCAAGAAGAAAGCACAAAAAAAAACGAAGAGCAAAGGCGAACTGGGAGAATATACGATATACGGTTTGGAACCGCGATTGTTCCAACTCTTTCTACATTTGACCAGATACACAAGGCACGAAGACGGAAAGCAACTACGCTAAGAAATAGTTGCAGGCTGTGTACCAATCACCTATTAATAGCCATCATGAGAGGATTGAAAAAGGTGGAAAAAGTGTGGGCACACGAAGAAAGCGAGACATGTTGAAAGTATGCAAGAGCTGGGCTTGAAAGCGCAAACCCAGAGCACTGCCTCGGCTACGTACCAAAGCATTACCACTCAACAATATGCCGGTCCC
>JAODYC010000130.1:47427-60386 GCA_026262405.1 Curvularia hawaiiensis | reverse complement strand
TTCTTCTTCTTCTTTTCTTGAGATAAGGGTATGCTGCTGCGTGGTGTGCAGGCTTCGCATTTCCCGGCTGAGCAGCGCAAGTGCGATTGGCATGGGTTCTTGCTATTACACATAGCGCCAATCTTTCCGGGCTGAGACTCTGTGTTGCGAATGCAGATGTTGTTCTTACACAGGAGATCTGGCGCGCAGGCGTCTTGGGCGTCGCATAGGTGGCCTTCGCAGCCAAAGGTGCAGTCAGCTTGCTGGAGTACGAAGGGATTTAGCGGGATGGAAGTTAGGTTTGAGAGGCCAATGGGTTGGAGTTTCCATTCTTTGTTTGAGGAGCCAGTAAGCATGGAGCTGAGCTTCTGGGCGGTTTCTTCGTCTTCCGATGGGGGGAGGATAGTGAAGGGCACCGGGAGGTAGGATGACCAGTCGAAGTTTGAGCGAGCGGTTCGAGCAGCTTTTAGGACTTCTTTCAAGGCGGTCCAGCTGGTGTAGGCGGGGCGGAGAGGATTGATACGAATTGATTTGCCTTCGTCGACCGTAGTGAGGTGAGAGTATAGCTGCAGTGGCTGATTAGTACTTGGTTCTGTTTTCTGAGTTCGCTGTACAGGCAGTCGATGTCAGGAAAATGGACGTACCCAGGGTATTCCCCTATAATTCAGCGCATTCCCCTGATCGAACACAGCTTCTTGCTTATAGAATAGCCCAAAGTCATCATTATGCATATAGCTCCATTCCTCCACCAGCAGTAGTTTACCATCGCCCCTCTTCTTCCCTTTGGCACGACCTGTAAGCGTGTTTCCGGGAACAAACATCTCAGCCCACGGTGTTCCTGCGGTTTTATCCGTCTGTTTGGAAAAATATCCATGAATGCCGATAACGTCAATAGATTTGCAGTCAAACACGCTGTCAGGAAAGTTTTGGAATTGACCTGGTTTCTGGGCGCCCGAGACGCCGCCGCTGATAACGGCGATGTTGGATGAGTCGAGGCCGACTTTAAACTTCAGGTGGGTGGCTATGTCGCAGATCCAGGATTCGCCAGCTGGGATGGGGAAGATGTCGCTGAAAGGTTGGTTTTGGATATCGACGCCCTGTAGCATGTGTTGGAGAATGTCATGAATTTATGATGGGCTTGAAAAGAGGGGTGTGCTTACGAGAATCACTTCGGATAGCTCGCCCCATGAGCGGCCTTCGAAGTTTTTAGAGGGATAGTGTTTGAAGAAGACTTCTAGACGCTGTTTGTATAGGTCCCGATCTAGAAACGGGGTAAGACTATTAGTACTGCTTGTTCGCTTTTTTGTGGAGATGGAGTATAAGTTCAACTTACATTTGTCTAGACTGTAAAAGTCAAGGAAATATCCGTTGAGATCCTTGCAGTAGGCGTCACAAGGTACGTCGTTGTCACCTCGTAATGCGTGTGCGTCGTGTGGGGCAATGATGACCTTCATCTGACCTGTGTTTTGTTGGTATATGGAAGGCCAACCCTAGTTTTAAATACTGATAGTGCGATATTACCCTTGGAAAGATGATGGATGGCAGCCAGCGTGTCGTCGAATTGATCGAGTAGCGACCTGTCGAACGCGCCCAATTCGCTCTCAGGCTGCGTAGATCAGTCAACAAAGTAACCTCTTGCTTTCTTCATAGCCAGGCTCTTACATCTGGGTGGAGATCATCTGGACGAACTGTGCAGTGGTTAGCATATGGTGATCGATTCAAGTACAACGTTGCATACTGAAAAGCCGTATCACTCTAGCACCACTCTTGACGATTTCTTTGATGGTGTTGTCTCTGTGCTCTGGCGAAAAGAATTGCAACTGCGGATAATTGACGCCACCAAAGGAATGGTGATCAGCGGTGATTTTTAAGCTGGCAGTAACAGGTCTTGTCCATGTCGCCAGCGACACGAATGTCATAAAAAGAGTTGACAAAATCATCCTTGCTCAAGACACATGAACAAGTTGAAAGACCAAGATTGTTCAACGCTGTGTACTACGGCGGCATATAAGCTTTCATAACCATGTGGACACGTATAGACGATACCGCTCATGGACATGCTTTCAACGGCCACTAGACATAGTGTCTGCGATATTGAAGTTCTTCATATACGTATATTAATTGCGGTGCTTTGTGCAGCCAATCACGTGTCTCTTAAGCTTTAAGCCGACAGGGATGCGAACCTTGACAATGGAGTAACGGCATTGACTAAGGCGGAGTGACGGACCATGTAAGAAGGATATTGACGTAGACGCAACGGACTTTGCGGCTATCTACAATGACCAGGAAAGTCGCCCAAAAGAGAAAGATGGAGTTGGTGAAGCAGAAAGACCTTGCAACCCCATTGGCTAGAGGATGCAATGTAGATCATGTCACTCACAACTTTGAATCACACAAAGGTTCGTTAGTTCATTGGTGCCTCGCCTGAGATGATTCTTGAGACGCGGGGTCGCATCAGCCTCCGGATGCCGCGCCTAGTGGCCGCCGCAATACTCCGCATCCAAAATGACGACCACAAGTGAGATTCAGGTTTCAAGTTTCATGCTTGTGCGTCTGTACCACGTGTGAGTTTTTATGCAGGATCTTGAGAACGACGTCGCGACCAGGTCTTCAAAGAGATGTCCATGCGAGATACCCCAGGACGTATCCAGCATTGGCGAGGAAAAAAGACACTGCTGTGTCGCATTTGCGAAGCCAGTGTCTTATGGGGGTGAGCAAAGCAACACTATAAGGCAGTATAACAGACCACTGGCTCTATTCAGGGGAGACTGCGTAGGCAATGACTGCCCACACGGCTCACCCTGCTGGCTTCCCACAGACATTCTCCAGTTGTTTGAGGGTTACCATGACTTCTTCTCCAAGACTTTCACCGCTGGTCGATGGAGCAAAGCGGCCGTGTCGTAGGTCGCTGAGTGCCCCAACTACCTCCTGGACCTCGTGCAAGACGTCTTCGTTTTGCTGCTCTATTTCCGCAATCTGTGACTCGAGACTCTGGCAAGCCTCCTCGATGTCGGAGTGGACGGTCTGTAGCGTGTGCGGTTTCTTGCGGCCCTCGCCGGATAGCTGCTCACTGTGTAAGCTAAGGACAGCATCGCAAGGGTCACTGTAAATAATACCTCTTCTTCCATCTGCAGTGCAACGGGATCTAGTCCAGCAACATTTGCATCGTCCAACTGGCGTCTCTCGCGCGCATACTCGCGCCTCAGTTGCTTAGAGCGCTTGACCTCTTCGGCAATGTCCCGACGGACGAGTTCAATATCTTTGTCGCGCAGTCTTTGGAGTTCGCGATATATGTCCTGAACAGCTGGGTTTCCACGGTGAGCACGGGGGAAGATGTCGGTGAACGCCGGGAGGGTGATGAAGTCGCGCAGGGGTGCAGGCGTTAGTAGGAAATCTTCCAGGATTTTGGCTTCTTGCGAGGGCATGGTTGGTATAGCGGCTGTGGAGTGACAGGGCAGTGTCGTTGGCGGGATGCTGTGCAAAGAAGAGCCACCGGACGACGCGACGCGTGCTGGCCCGTGCGAGAAAAGACTCCCGTGAAGAGCGTCTGCGACGACATCGTAGCAAACGTCGATAGAATATCTTTAAGTAGGCTCATCCGTTGGCTCTTGGTTTTCGGTGCCATTAAATCCTACGTTATTGCGGCAGTCATCCTCTTCCGGTGATTGTTACTTGCAGGGGACACGCGATACGTGGTGAATCTCGCGCACCTTTTACTCCTTCCCTTCTGCCTGCCAGACACTTCAAACACTTCAACATCAAGACCGACAGATATCATCGCAACCATGGCGCCTGCAGCTGCACTAGAAGCCGCATTTAGAAAAGACGAGAAAGTGTTCTGTTTCCATCACGAACTGCTCTATGAGGCCAAGGTTCTTGAAGTCCGACCCGTTGAGGGCGACGAGAAGAAGAATGGCTTCGAGTATCGGGTGCACTACAAGGGCTGGAAGAACACGTACGTATCGCCTACTTGATTCATTTGGCATCTCTTTGATGCCGTCGCATATCCGACTGCCTCAAAATCGAGTCACGTTCGCCTTTCCCCACCTGCACTTCAGCCCCCTATCTCAACCACGGTACCACTGCGTCCGAGATGGACCTATACAATCCCGCAGGCATCAACTTTGTCCATCCACGCTCTTTTGCTTGTATCTGGAACCAAAACTAACACTTTACAGCTGGGACGACTGGGTTCCCGAAGATCGGCTTCGCAAGCTCACACCCGAGAACCGGGAGTTAGCTAACAATCTGAGGCACGAAATGCTGGCAGCCCAACGCGCCGCAAGAGCTCAGCCCGCGCCTGCTAAAAAGAAGGCCCAAGGCTCAGTTCGTGGCAGCGAAGAACGACAGAGTTCTGTCACTGCTGCGCCTCGCGGTCAAAAGCGAGTACGCGACAATGACCTAGAAAAGGTACGTAGTATCCAAACCCAGGGCGGCTTCTTGGCCCCTGAACTGCTAGCTAACTGAACCACAGGAAGAGACTTTCCAGAACAAACTTGCTGTCAGGATTTACATGCCAGACAGGCTGAAGAGTCTCCTAGTCGATGACTGGGAAAACATTACCAAGAATCTGCAGCTGGTGCAGCTGCCTTCAGCGCATCCGGCAGGAGTCATTCTTGACGAGTATCAGAAATACGCTATTCAGACTGGAGCCCGCAGCAGCACGGAGCGCGACATTCTTGAAGAGGTCATTGCCGGTCTGAAAGAGTATTTTAACAAGAGCGTTGGACGTCTTCTCTTGTACCGTTTCGAGCGCGAGCAGTTCTATGACATCTGGACGCGCATCCAACAGCCGACTGACGAGCTCGCCGGCAAGCAGCTCACTGACGTCTACGGCGGCGAGCATCTTCTGCGCCTTCTGGGTAAGTAGTGTCGAAAAGGTGCATGCTGTGACAACTAACTTATGTGCCGCAGTCACCATGCCTGAACTCATCGCCCAGACCAACATGGATCATCAGGCCGTCACTCGGTTACGCGAGGAACTGAGTCAAATGACCACATGGCTTTCCAAGGACGCGCAGATCAACACGTTCTTCGTACCAACGTATGAGAGCCCTGGACAAGCCTACATCGACAAGGTCAAGTCCAGCACGTAGGTGAGCGCCGGCTCTATTTACGCGACTCTGAGGACACGGAAGCTTGTGCCCTGATTGTTTTCTTGACTCGCTCTGTCACAAATGTACTATGCTTACTGCATGGATGTGGGGCATTGTTTGGATGGCGCACTGGCGTTTGTGGTTGGAACGGCCTGGGATGGGATTGTACTGGCGATGCCAACATTTTCTCTCGACACGGATTCTAGCCTATTAATACACGTATCGCACATGAGCCGTTCTGGCCTTGTGTTAGGCGATATCATGATTTTTTGATTACATCTTCCAAGACCCCAACAGCCCAGGTCAGGCATTTGGCCATGTTCTCCTCGGCCTCCCTGGGCATCCCGTGAATGTCAGCATCTTGGCAGGCCTTCTTGTCAAGCTCCCCGTTCACATCGCCGTTCTCAAACAAGAAGCGGTGGTCGTGTACGTAGTTGGGCCACACGATCTTGTCTACATAGCCTGGAGGGTCTTGCCAGAAGCCTTCGAGAGTCACGTAGCCACTTCTGGCCTCGCGCCGTCGCTTTGCCGTCTCATAGCTAGTGCGCAGGAAAAGGCGCACGTCGAACATGGAGCGTATATCTTGCATGTCTTGAGAGAAGAGCAGAAACCCATCAACAATGCATATTCTCCTGTCGCCCCACTCAGGCTTGGCCTCGAGCAGGCTGGCGACTTGCTCCTGCAGCCTCTGGATCTCGGCTTCAGGCACACCATGCTCACCGACGCTGTTCTGGTCTTCCTGACTGATTAGCCAATCCGGACTCTTGTCATGCGACTTGATATGATGCAGGGCCTCCTTGAGCGCAGGCAGATTGAGTGACTCGATGCAGTCCCAGTCCTGGACTCCATTCTTGACGGGGATTTGAGCATCGGTCAGGTAGAAGTCGTCGAGATGCAGGATAAAGAGCTTGGAAGGGGGAAATACATCCCGCAACAGGCGTGACAGGGTCGTTTTGCCGGAGGAAGAGGGGCCGGATATTCCAACGAGGAGTGGCGAGGCCATGTCCGTAGTGGTTTCGCTGCTTGAAGCCAATGTATATATCAGGCACCTTAGCTGCACTAGCGTATGGTACCTGAGATGAGAGTCTGCTTGATATGCACTCTGATGTCCACCACGTGTGAAATGGTGGGGCAACGGATCGCCCCACGGCCCGCTAGTGCTATACGTCGCCGTGTCTGCGACGCGACTCCAACTGCGATATTCTAGTATGTCATCTCGACTTTCTTGCGCCTAACTACCCAGCCGCCTCAGCCATGGAGCCCTCTCCTCTGACCCAGGACTCGCGGCCGCAGATATTCCAGCCCAAGATCATTCACCTCTACGAAACCCTCTTTAAGGTGTGCTGGTCCCGAATGCGCCCGACCACCATGCTGACATCCTGCAGCAAACCGACGATGAACCAGTCGAGCCCTCCGAGGGATTCTGGCAAGAGTTTTTTCTACACAAGCCAGAGCCCGCTGGCCTGAAGCGTGTGCTGGCTTCAACAGCGCCTGACGAGATGCTACACCAGCAAGCCCACTCGCAGCAGCTCTTCCGCCAGGCCATTCTGCGCATCAAGCAAGCCAAAGCCCCGGCCGACGACATCGCCCTCGAGGTACGCCACGCCATACGTATACAGAAGCCGCATGTGCTTACCGCTTAGACCTTGACAGTCTTCCTCGACGCCGCCCTTGCTAAGAAGTACACCAACCCAAGCTCCGATATCATCTCGGTCCTTGCTGGTCTGAACGATGCCGACGCTGTCATGACCGACTTTGTAGCCACACTCGACACGGCCATACGCAATGGACGTGATATATCGACACGCCAAAGGGCTGTGCGTGCCGCTCTCGCCATGACCGCTGCTGGGTTTCAGACGGCACTCCCGTCCTACTTCACTCACCGAGACCTGTTCCCCGCACTCGTCAAGGTATGTCAAGAGAACAACCATTGAATTGTTTGCATGTGTTCTTACTGGCCAACAGTATGTCCATGACTGCGACAACAGTACAGACGTTCTGCCTGCGCTCTACCTCCTCGGCCTGCTCTCCAACTACAACAAGTTCGAATTCCAGAATCCGTACAGATTGCGACTAGAAGACTTTGTCAATGACGCAATTATACAAGATATGGTTGCATGTATCGGGAGTACCTGCAAGACCCTGAGGGACGCATACGTAGCTGTGCAGGACGATATGCCTGAAGGCTGGACATTGGGTTCCACGTTGAGCTACATAGGCTTGGGCGCGCTCGCTCCCAACTCTCGGCCTGCATCACCTGTACCTCCACCCCAGGACGAAGCCAAGTCGCTGTTTGCCGCGCTGTAAGTCTATGAGACTGTGATGTACTGACAGTCGCTGATTATTCAAGACCCGGACCAGAGGCTGGAGTTCTACTCTGTGCTTTTGACTTTGCAAACGCCAACAAGGTCTTTTGTTACAACATGGTGACATTCGGGCTGGGAAACAAGACCCAGCCCTCGCCTTTTAGCGAATTCCTCTCCGTGACCTCCTACATGTTCCAACATGCGCACCGGTCTATCAGGGCTGCTTCGTATACATACCTCAACCTGTTCGTTTTGCAAATATTGGTCGAGGACCAGGCGCTCTGCAAGCGCCTGTGCAGTGACGAGACAAAGCTTTCGGTGCGTCTCTGCCGCCAAAGACAGCCTTATCTCCCAGCAGTGAAGGGCGAACGAGTCCCTGCAGCCATAATCCTGGACATGATGTCTGATGCTATCAGCCACAACCTGCGCAGGAGGTTGGATGTGGACTTTTACATGTAAGTGCTGTAACCCAGTCTTTCATTCTTAGCTAACACAACGCAGTTTATGCCTCGGTGTGTTGTTACGGCTGCTCTCGTACCTCAGCCGTGCAAAAGCCCGCATCACATACCACTGGTCAGAGCTTTGGAGGACCTTGTTGTCCTTTGTCCGTTTCCTCACAACCTACGAAAGCGACATAAAATCAAACTACAAGTCTAATGGTATGATCACTCTCTTGGTCAACCTCTTGGCTTTTGCCCTTTCCAGTGGAGAGAATTTTCTTCCCGATGCTGCGGCATATGACGATCTATTCTACAAACTTGTCGAGAGTGGCGACATTCTCATCAAATTCAGAGATGCCTTTGGTCTGTCTGGCCAGGCTGACTCGATGCAAACACTCATCAACGTCTCGTCTCACTATCACTCCTTGCTTGAAGAAAAGGGCAAGTCCCGCAGCAAACACCTAAGTCCTCAAGAAGTTCACGCTGTGATTAAGCAGGGGTACGAAACTCTATCCATCGATGCGAGCGAAGGCTTGGATCGATGGGAAAAGTTCCGTGAAGCGGATCTCAAACCTATTCTAAAGAAGATTGCGAGGGTCGCAGTGGAGGACGCTAAAGCACTGAACCATGACAGCTCAGGCCAGCATTGAATGACAGCTATTACAGCACCATCTGCAGCAGCCGGAGGTACATGATACCATTTGGATCACTGTTTGGTAGTACAAATGCAAAGTACCAGTGACGAGCATTCACTTGGGAGCGTGCGCTTTTTGTCTCTGGTACCAGGGCCTCGTTGAGAGTAATTACGTACTGAATACGTTCTATTTGCATCTGTTGGCTCCAGTACTCAGTACAACCAAACCACGACACCTCAAATGCATGTCAGTACTAGAGCCTCGAACACGACTGCCGTTGTCGATCACGTATCACATGAATGAATATGTTGCTCCTAATCCTTTATTGTTGTCATGCAACGTTGCATCATCTAACCCTGAGTCCAATGGTGGCTCTTCTTAACGTACTGAAGCATCTTTCTCTTCTCTCACATCTTGACTCGACGCTTGCAGCAACGGCTGCCATGCCACCTCCCATGGGTGAAAACACGATGGAGCGGAGCACAAAAGTATGCGCCATGTTCTGTGGGTAGAGGCTATGTTGACGCGAGACTAGAACTTACAGATAGTACCACCAGCACACGTCCGAGCAGCAGATGACAGTGCAGCAGAGTCCACAGATACAGGCACTGCCACTTGGAGCGGAGGTCGAGCCACGCAACCATCCCCGACACCTACTTCCCTACTTGACTTTTCTCAGAAGTTGGTCACACCCGCAGGCTTCCACCTGGGCCCTCATGGTGAAGGTTGGCGGTCCTCTCGCTCTTCTCTTTCCAGATATCGACCCGATGCTTCAGGGATATCTTCGCCTAGAAGGGAGAACCCAAAGACATCGGGGTTTGCAGCAGGTCTTGGTGTACCGACACCAAAGACCAAGCCGGATTACGAGGTTGTCGCTGAGTATCAAGGGTTGAAACTTGGGCATATCAACGATGCCGTGCCGTACTGTGCGTTTCCTTGCTACTATCAGAAGGAATGATGCTAACACAAGTTTCCAACTCAGTACTCGGTCCACGCGGAATAATCGACAGGATCCAGGTTGTGCTCGAACATGAGCTCCATTCCAACAAGACGGCTTCTGACGCGACGGAAGCCTCTCAAGATATCCAGCAGCCTGCCTACACTGACCAAGACAAAGCACTCATGGCCATACTGACATCCCTCCGCACCCCCGAATTTGTGCGTATCGAAAAGGGGGATTGGTACCCGCAAGGTCTAGCCGCTCGTCACGATGCTCTGCTACTCTACAAGAACACTGCCAAAAGTGGTGTCCGTACCGTCTACGTCACTCTCGCCGACTACGTGAACATGGCACAATCCTGGCTTCTTTCACCCAACCCGGCCAACCTCTACGGCGACGCATCCAACGCCAAAACCCCTTGGTCTCGTATCGCCGCCTCCCTCCGTACAAGGGATGTTGACGTATCTAAAATCGACCTCGAAACCTATCTTCACCTGACCAACGATCTCGAGGGCCAGGATCTAACAAGCAAACTCGACGAAATCGCTCAGTGGGCCAAAGACGGGACTCTGGATGAGCGATACGCCACCTTCAAAGCGAGCCAAGTCGCCACACAGGAAGCTCGACGTGGTGCAAGTCCTTTGACCAGCGACCCCAACACCAGCAAGCCCTCGTCACCCATATTCGGCAGACCTGACGCCCTGTACTCCAAACGCTTCACACACCAGTACCCGCTCGGCCGCTCCTCGACCTCACCCACCCATCACCATCATCACTCGCGCCCCCACCGCCGTGACAGACATGCCGAACGGCATGCCTTGGCTAACGCGGAGCGCGTGTGGTTTTCCCGTGGCGCAAACGGCAGAGGTGCAGGTGAAGGTACGCTGGTTGTGGCACGGTGCGATGAAAAGCAGGGTTTGAAGAAAAAGAAGGGGCATAAGGTTGTGTTTGTTAGCTGTATGGTGATATTGATTGGTGGGGCTGTTGGGGCCATGCTCTGGGCGATGGGGACGAGGAGGTGGGATTTTACGGCTGACGCGCAGGTAGGGTGAGCTTGATTTGGGATGTGGGAGAGCTAGAGGTTTGTTTTTGTAATATTTGATTTCTTAGACTTTGGCTTTGGCTTGCACAGAGCTAGAGAAGGCGTACGTAGGATAGTGTCTTGTTACGTCGCTGGCCTGTATGCCTAATACTCATTCTAGTGCTTGTATGCCTCTGCAAAGCTGAATCGAACTCCATTCAAACTTTCAGTTTTGTTTGTAAGTGCAGATGATGGTGTAGTTTGGTAATTGCCTACGTTTTCTACATTGTCGTACTAGTTTGTGCTTGGCTGGAGCTGCATTACATGATGTTTGGCAGTAGCAATTGCAAGTTCTTTCATACAAGTATGCTGCCTACTTGTCCAGCAAAAGGTAGGCATCGAATGCAATATATACTCAATTGTCTTCTCAACCAGAATTGCACTGCTTTACACTCGGAGTTTACCATTCACTCGCTATATATCATATTTCTTCCTAGCTTTATCTTTCTTTGATACCAGTTCAACATATACCGGATACCGTGCGTCTCTGAAATGGCGCGACACCACAGCCAGAGATAGTCGAAGACCAAGCTCCAGCTCCTAGTGATGGACAAGCTTTTCGAGATAGTCGGCAAGAAGCGTTATCATGGTCTTACAGATGCTCCACCAGTGAAGAGAGCGTCAAGGATGGGAATTTAAGAAAATCTAGGAGACCACCTGGAATCACCTATAAGTACATATGCCCAAACAAGTAGTGAAAATGCCGACCCATACCGGATCCGACTCTACGATCCACAAATCGTTGCTCGAGAGCTCCATTATCTCTCCAAGGATGTGTTGGCGAAGTTACACAAGTCGAAGGAGTTGAAGGACTATACCTTGGATCGAAGGGCCCTGCGAAGCATCTTGGGCAAGACAAACTTGAGGCGGGTGAAGATATCCAGGCTAAGCACTTTGGAGAGGACGTACAGGCTCACTAGGCAGGCGGGTTATAAGTAGCTGAGCGCTTTTCTTTTATTAAGGATGGAATGCGGTTATTTTCAATACTCGCACCCGCACCGCGTCACGTCGATAAAGCGCATGACGGAGACTTCGCTCAACAGGATGCAGACATCCCCGATCTTCCTCTTGTCCTCGGTCATCAAGTACCTGGACAGGGTACTGCGCAAGAGAAGCCATGTGTCTGAGGAGCAGAACCAGAAGGAACAGCCGTGGCGCAACCTTGTTAAAATCTTCACTCCAATCTTGTAACAAATCCTGTAGTATACATCACCACGTACAACCTTACACTGAACTTATCCTTCTGTTGGCTCGTCACGCACCCGAGCGACCGGTTCCTGACGAAGTCTCCCACACGCCCCACGTTCAGCCAGTTGAAGCAAGCGCTTAAGGTGCTGGGACGTCACCGTCACCGTCAGCGACTCGAAGAACCATGACGCCAAAGCTGCTGAACTCCGAGAAGCCCTCGTTTTCACGAAGAACATTATATAACGAGAAACAAGACGGATCCAAGCTCCTCGGGAGATGACTGGCAGGACAATCTAAGGACCCGCGGTTGGGCTACATATTGGGCGAGATTTACACATATGTGACGCGGAGCGCAATCGGCAAGGAGTCTTCGTCTCGGAGCATTCGAGGCTCGACAGGGAGATGTGGATCAGATGGTAACCGTGTCCGGCCGAGTTAGACATGGTTCGCGCACTACGCCAAGTTGTCACTGATATAGACTTCAAGCCGCTGGTCGTGACAGACTTGGCTGAGCCGTTCGTCCCCTCCACGTACAACTTGAAAGGCATGTCGAAGTTACTGGTCTAGCTCAACGAGTTCAAGTCATGCCCTTTCTCTCTCTCTCTCTCTNNNNCTCTCTCTCTCTCTCTCGTCTACTTAGTTTCTAGTTGATACATCAAGTCCCCAATGTTGCCAAGTCTGCGCTAGTTTATACTTTATATATTATATCAGATCGTCCGTGATACTGAATGCCATGCCTGCACGCAGACATGCAAGTTTTTCAAGTCGGGGCTCCGAAAGAAACTTTGCAATATGACGTGTTGACCCATTATCTCTCTCATTTCCCACGCGTAAAATTACTAGTTAAACTATATCCAATCCAATTTAACTATCGATAAACCACAACCATATTCTTGGCCATCCCTCCACCCGTTGCACCAATTTCACTAGCGAGCGGGCCAGCCAGCCCAGCCAGCCAGTCAACCAGCCACACACACTAAAAAAGCGAAAAGAACCCGTTCGGTCTAAACTTAGATCTTTGCCGCACAGAACCCGCGTTCCCACCCACCGCTTATCTCCCATGCTTTTTTTCTCTCTCCTATCTTTCATTTCCCGCTGTCACGCTTAGCCCCTTGCGGCATGAACTAAGAAAGCCCTATTGCAGATTTTAAAATTACCTGCCACTTTTTTATTTTCTTTGGGCGTTGGATTGCGTGTACGCATGCTGCCCTAGATGTTAGTTAGTGCTGGTGGTCCACCGTGCTAGTAGGCGAAATGAAATAGAGAAAGGCGATTTGAGTGGGAAAGAAAGCGT
>JAODYC010000130.1:0-34334 GCA_026262405.1 Curvularia hawaiiensis | reverse complement strand
GGTACTATATATCTTAGTAGTATGGCATATTAGCGGGCGCTTTCGTCCACATGTTCAAAGTGGTTCTGTATTTTAATGGATAGACGATAGCGTATTCCAGCAAGATATATCATATTGATGAAGCTGTTAAAATATCTGCTTCCTGCTCGCACTTGACCCAGCTTCGTCGTTGGTGTTCTATATATAAAGTTCGAGTCAGTGTATCTACATCGCCGACGGGTTTGCCCAATTAGCAAACTGGAGGACCTGATCCTGGCATATCAAAGGCTTAGTGATGGCTTTGCTCACTTGGCTCGCGTCAGTTTTCTTGGTTGCAAGGCGGCCACGCCCTCTTCCCGCCCCACCCCACTTGCGTGACCCTGCATTTTGCTCCACTACGTCAATGACCCGCGCCCGCACCCAGGAATCCAGTTTTGTCCCTGTGATATTTGCACTCACTTTTCTTGGCTGATCCTTGTCCGCGATGCCATCCTAATCTTCGACTCTTCTAATTTCTTCTTCTTCTTATGAGTTAGTTTACCCCGCAGCTGTTGGACACAGTCATCAAGTCCGCCTCGCAAACGCATGCGTCATTAGTGTTATGACAACTGCTTTGACTGGCGCTGAAAATAACCACCTTTGCGCCCACTACCCTCTATTGCTACCACATGGAAAGCAATCTTGCCGCCGCGCGGGCAGCCCGCCGTTTTCTCGATGAGCATCTACGCAATGACTGGGACTATCCGGATGTGCCGGCAGCAGGTTCAGCCTCAGACGAGCCCGTACGCGATGCGGTTGACTTTCGAGAGCGGTACTACGGCGAGTCTGAATCGGGGGATTCAGACAACGAGGACGAAGGTGTGACGCCCTACAAGTTCGACAGTCCGGAGAGCATCGGGGATGTGGTTGCGCAGACCCGCGAGGCGCGCAAGAGACGGCGGAGGGAGCGGTTAGAGCGCGAGATGAAGGAGAACGAAGGCCTGCGTATCTGGGTAGAGCGGAGAGACGTATGGACAGGCGCGGCGTGCGTCAGGAAATATGGCACAGGCCGGCAACGACAGGCGAATCGACCACCGTCTGCGGCAGACTCCACGCCTAAAGAGCAGGCCGCGGCGCCCACGGAGTCCGAGTCACAATCTACCACAACTAAACCAGATACGTCGGATATCGTGCCTGTTGCACCCCGTCTCCTCGACCAGAACCCCATCCGCGCCTCCATTACACCAAAAGCATACCCAGACATCTACCAGAAGATTGTCATCTCATCCCGTACCCCTTCTGTACCCATCAATCTTGCAGACATGACAAAAGCGCTAGTCCAGGGCTGGAAAGATGCAGACGAGTGGCCTCCGAGGGCTGCGGCAGTAGACCCGCTTGCAGGCAAGAAGCGCGTTATAACGGGCCCTCCCTCAAACGGGCATCATGGTGGTTTCATTGCACGGCATCCGCATCTTGAGAAGGGCGTGGATGGGATGAAGAGGATTTTGCATCTTAATGGGAATCACGATCATGATCATGAGATTGCGCAGGGAAAAGAGGGGTAAGCTTTGGGTGCTGCCGGATGGATATGGAGTTGAGATGAAACCTCTCCTGTCTCTTCGCCATTCTTGCGCAGGTTCCAGACCCTGGACGAGATGCAGGAAAAATACCTGTTTTGGATAAAAATCCTCAGTGTAAGCTGGGAGCTCAGCACGGCACTTGCTAGTCGGTTATGATATTCCCTAGATATAAGTGTCTGCTGACTCTGCGATGACTCACGGCTATATTCACGCAAAAGAGGGGAATGGCAGCAGCAGATGGGCGTTGTTGGAGTTGTTGAACGGTGAGCAGGAGAGTGAGTACAGTACGTAAATGCCGATATATACCCCTTCATGACGTCTTTTTCCTGCATACACTATTATTCTTTTTTTCCCCCGGTAGCTTGTAGATAACAATTCTTCTCCTCTCTCACAAGCTAATGCAAGATCATCTGCAACTGTGCCGCCACAACCGTTCTCTAGCACTATCCCCATTTTTTATCACCTCACAAACGGTCGAGGGAATGTGTAAGTGGTCCCACCAAGTATCGCCCGGTTACATCCATGATTCAGCCGGTTAGTACGTATACACCGTTGCCATATAGTGCAAAATCGGTCTTTGCAATCGTTTGTCCGACCCGCCCCGCAGTAAAGCTGGGCTTGTTTCCGTGCGGGGCAAATAAGCCGCTGATCAGAGGGCCGCGAGTGGAGCTTATGGCATGCTAGTTCATTTGCAAGTGGTCCATATATGAATGCGACGAGCCGACGACACGGAGGCTTCGGGGTCCGAGGGAGAGCGAGGTACGGCAGTACAGACGTCGATGTCGGACGAAGTGGGCGTGCGTATGGCCGTTTCTGCTTGGCTTGTGTCTTTGGGTGTAATGTCAGAGAGAGTGGGAGAGGATCAGGCAGCCATAGTTAAATATGCGGAGAGGGTGTCGCTCTTTGCGTCTCTTTGTTCCATCTCGTCTTTCTTCGTCGAAAGGATATTGCTGACATAGAAGCTTCTCTTCCTTCTACTATCCTTTCTTGTTACTCTTCTTGATCACATTATCGACAGCCATGCCCGGCGCCGTCACCACCCAGCACCACAACGATGACGCTACTACGTCACCTCCCCTCCGGGGGATTTACCATCTGACGCACCCGCGCTCAGCGTCCAATCTCTTTCAGAACATGATGGCTAAGCAGCCTGGATTCCAGTACTCAGGTTACAAGCTGTTTGAAGCTGGGTTTGGGCTGCTCCCTCAGTTGGAGAGGGGCCCGTTCAGTGGGTGGCCGGAGGAGGACAGGAAGAAGATGTACGAGAAGTTTGAAGAGGGATTTGAGTCGATGCAAGATGAGATTGAGGACGCGGAGAGGAATGTAAGTTTTTCTTCCCTGTTGTCTTGTTATTCTTCTTTCTGCGAATAAGTTGCACAACCCGAGACGGGAAAAAAGGGAAAAAATATGTAAGAAGAAGTGTCCATAGGGGGCGTTGCCCCGGGATATATTTCTTCGGGGGATATGTGTCGTCACTCGGAGTATATGGGATGTGCCCTTTGCGAAATCCCACCTCCAGATTGCGTGCTTGGCACGGGACGGGCCGTTTAGACACAACTCCTCTCTTCCCTTCCATTCCCCCCACTGAAGCTGACCAACTATGTTTTAGGGCAAGAAAATCCTGTTGAAAGAGCACGCTCGTTTTCTCTACGGCCCAGATAAAATAATGCGTTGCGTCTTCGAAGACGACAACGTCGACCCTTTCATCGTCCACGAGCGCGGTGCCCCTGCCTCCGACTCCCATACTAACCCCTCCGCTTTGCCCGACAGCTTTCTCCTGCAATTCCAGCCCATCTTCCAAATCAGAAACCCGGTGCTTATGTTCCCGTCGATGTTGCGCGCGCAAATGGATATCCAATATGTGAGCCGTCCAAGCGACCTCGTGTGCCAACTCATGTTGACCTTGCATGCCCCTCGCGCACTGTACGATTGGTACGCTGCGCAGAGCGCCACATCACATGTTGTTCCACGCGTCATTGACGCCGACGATGTCATGAGTGATCCGGCTACCGTGCGCCTGCTGTGCACGCAGACGGGACTGGATCCCGACGCTGTCGTGTACGAGTGGGAGGAGCGTGTAATTGACGACCCAAGGCGTGCACGGTTTCTGTCTACGCTTGCTAAGAGTAGAGGGATTGTGAAGGGACTGGATGCACAGGGGAAGACGGTGGAGAGTGAGATGGAAAAGTGGGTCGCTGAATGGGGGAGGGAGAACGCGGAGGAGATGGCGAGGTTAGTGAGAGAGGCGATGCCAGATTATGAGTATTTGTATAGTAAGAGGACGAAGGCAGGAGTAAAGAGTGTTGGGGAGTAGCTAGTTAGAGGAGCTGTAGTATTGATGATACGGGATTTGTTTAACTGTGGTATACAATTATGGTACTATTGATCATCACTGGCGTATCTGCAAATTGGTCACAGGTCTTGGTGATATTGATGCAGCAGAAACATGAGTGAATTCGATAGCAATGAGTTGGTATTTGAAAAGAAGTCTTGTATCGTGACGAGCTGGGATCAATGGGTTAGGGGAAAATTGTATGAAACTAGTTAATTTGCTATGCTGTATAATGTTGCAGAAAGATTTCAGAAACGGGCTCCAGTTGAGTAGATAACAATGCAGTAGAGAGGTGTAGACTCGTGCTGGCAATTACTTGAGTCACCAAGATGCCTAACTATACCTAAAACTAATCCCAATATACATCCACAGTCTGATTATGTATTACTACAGTTTAGTACCAATAGATACTCCTGTTATAAAACCCAGTCTCCTGGCTG
This sequence comes from Curvularia hawaiiensis, assembly GCA_026262405.1. NCBI lineage: Eukaryota > Fungi > Ascomycota > Dothideomycetes > Pleosporales > Pleosporaceae > Curvularia > Curvularia hawaiiensis. The sequence goes on along the minus strand of JAODYC010000130.1, from coordinate 30,024 downwards.
TCGCTTCTACCAGGCGGTAAAATGTAGCAGTAATGAAATGCCGACGGCGGCAATCTATCGGTTAGGAATGCTCTCCGACCTGGATGACAACACGTGACGATGACCTTGCCGTCCATTCCCGCTTACCTGTGCAGCCGCTTACCATTTCAGACCCATGTTCGTGAGATCATACAATGCCTGATTTGGCAGTTGTCCCTAGCGTGATTTCAAAAAAGTTTAAACTCACCTGTGCTTCCATCCAGTATATGTCGGCTACCTATCTTTCTCATTCCGCTCTTCTTACTACGAAGTAGATTGTCGATATTGCTCCCAGTATCGTATTCATGCCCCCTTATCGGTTGGCAACATCTCGGATACGAAACCCAAAATTGTGTATTGACTGTTTTATTAGGCTGATAGACGTCGTAGTGGACCTTGCGACGAAATCACTAACGACAGTGCTGCTCTGGTATTCAGACATTTGAATTCGCCAAACTAATATCTTACAGGTAAAACCCATAATGACCAGCCGTACTCCGAGAAGATTACAAGACACTTCATGACATCAGGAAGAGGCACCCATACCTTTCAAAGCCGTAGTAAAGCACCCTTGACGATGTGTTTGTTCAGCTGCACCCTCCACAACTTGGTCTCGTTCAGCAAGAAGACTTGTCCATCCTTGCCGAAACAAAAGTTCGCGACTCCACCTTTGACCAGAATCTTCGCCAGCAAGACGCCTCCAGCCGACCAAATGTTCAGTCCATCGCCGCACCCGCTATAGACTCTGCCAGCCATGTCACACTTGATGCCGTCGGGAGCGCCAGTGTCGGCCATGGCAAAGAGTCGACGCCGGACCAGGAATGGCTGTCCAGAGTAGTACTCAACATCGAAGGCATATCTAAACAACTCAGTTAGCAGTTGAAATAAAGATACAGGAGGGCAAGTATGTGTGACCGATGGCATTGCTTGCCCGTAAAGGTAAGGGAGATTGGAACCTACATGTTTGAAACCCTTGTGTCGTCTGTTGAGCCATCTCCGTGTATCCAATCTGTGTCGGTAATGTACACAATTCTCTCATCAGGACTGAAGCAAATTCCATTAGGTCTGCTGAACCCATCTGCAATAGCGCGAATACCGCCAGTTGCTGGGTCAAAGCGATAGACCTGGTTGGGTAATCGTGGCTGAGGTCGTATGTTCTGCTCATAGCCATAATTAGGGTCTGTGAACCAGATTGAGCCATCTGAATGCACAACAACGTCGTTGGGCGAATTGAACGGCCTTCCGTAGAAAGACGAAACGAGTAACTTTGCTTCGTAACTGCCTGCTTTGCCTTGTGGCTTTGATGGCATGAACGCTATTCCTCCTGGCGTATCGAGCGTTCCTTGCGAACAGAATAGCACGCCATCTTTGTAATTGACACCTCCATTAGCCATATGGACATTCTTTACTTCAATCTCCGAGCATTCCGCGCTGGTGCTGTCGGCTTTCGATGACAGCTGGATGCGAGAGACGTGAATGTGCTTTTTGCCTGTTGCGGGGTGCTGATACTGGTTACTGGTGACATAGAGACAGTTTTCCTCAGGTATGAAGACGCCCGCCTCATGTGCAAAGGGGCGCTCATCATCCTCTAGTAGTAGCTCAAGCCTAGGTTCGTCTCCGAAGATGTTTCTCGCTGCCTCATCGTAGACCTGCAGCCAGGAGGGAACAGGACTCATCTTTGAGGAGATTGTAATGCGCTAAACGTGTTAGGGGTAGGTCAACGACCGTCCAATAGAGTTTCAGTGGCTTCAAGACAATTACCCCGGAATGCCGTCGAAGCTACCCCAGACTGTCTTATAGCGCCAGAGTGGCACAGATGACGAAACCACAATCGGCGTTTGAAAGAAAGCAACTCAGATGGCAGAATGCCACGGTTTTTGACTCAAATGCCGATAGCTTTAGCTGCATTCACCGGTCGGATGCGGCATTTGATCTAATGCACGTTTACGGCTCATCATGCAAGCTACCGGGGCGCAACGGAGGCTCGGTCCTGCGTCGGAGACATTATCTGGCTGAAAAGCAAGATAAAACGGGTTTGCTAAGCTGATCTGACTTAGGCCCGAACTATGCACAAAGCCTCAGGTGGTTGGTGACATGGTTAGCAGTCGCACTAAAACCTTCTAGCAGATTGTCGCCACGTGCGCATCATAGCCTTGCGTGTTCGAGCTTCACCTAGGGCGACTAGTTCGATCGATGCACACTGACTCAACCTTGGGGACAAATCGAAAACCCTAAGTAAAGTGGCCTTCGAGCGACGGCAAGTGGACTCAATCCCCGCATTGTTCCCCGGAAACCACCAAACCCCGCGGGATATGCATGACTTAGCGGTCCCATGGGGACGGCTCACGATTTGGAGAAGCGATATCCATGCTCTAGAAGGACCGTTTGAGCGTCTATATATGATATGAGTATGCCACGCAACCTGTCAGCTTGTATTCCTCACTATCGCTGCGGCGGAGACAATACACCAAACCACAGTTGGGACTTTCACCATGCCTGAACTCAAGGGTCGAGCGCTTTTGCTCACCGTCAGTCTCCTCACCTCTCTGGGTTTCATGTTGATTGGTTACGACAATGGCCTCATGGGAGGATTGGTCGGTGCACCAGCTTTCAACGACACTTTCGACCACCCATCTTCGGGAATGATTGGAACCATTGTTGCCATTTTCGAAAGTGAGTACCTGAGAGTATGATGAAAGATCAATCGTAGTGACCTGTAATTACAGTCGGTTGCTTTCTCGGAGCCATGGCAACAGCGGTGTTTGGCGAGAAACTCGGTCGTCGCAAGAGTGTTGCCATTGGAGCTGTGATCAGCATCATTGGCGCTCTGCTGCAAGCTACTGCATATGGACGCGCACATCTCATCGTTGGCCGCATTGTCTCTGGAGTCGGTCTTGGTGTAATCAACTCGACCGTGCCAGTCATGCAGGCCGAATTCAGTCCAAAAGCCAGTCGCGGCATTTACGTTTGCGCACAGCTCTCGACTTTAAATCTCGGAATCTTAGTGGTATACTGGATTGACTATGGCTTCGTATCGCACACCTCGAGCTATGCGTGGAGAGTACCTACAATTCTCCAATGCGTCATCCTCGGTGGTATCCTTTTCCTTGTGACTTTGATTCCAGAAACGCCTCGATGGTTGGCCTCGCACGACCGCCAGGAGGAATGCTTGAAGGTCTTGGCACGTATTCACGATGCCGATGAGGACAACACTGAAGTTCAGAGACTTCACGCTGTCATCACTGAAACCGTTGCTTACGAGGCATCACGACAAGCAGGATGGAAGGATATCGTTAAGAGTGACCCTATCAAGTCCAGGAGACGATTCATGATTGCTTGTGGCATTCAAATGTTCCAGCAACTTGGTGGCATCAACGCTATCATCTGTAAGTACCATCGTATCTGTGCTGCCAATCCCTGCTGATTGATGTTAGACTACTCCGGTACCCTTTTCCAGAAGAGCATCGGATTCGACACACACATGTCGGCCCTCATGAGTGGTTTCTTGCAGACATGGTTTTTCGTCGCATCGTTCATTCCATGGTTCCTAATCGACAGAATCGGCCGAAGACCGCTTCTCCTGTCTATGATCAGTCTCATGGCAGCGGTCATGGCCGTACAGGCTGCCCTCATCTACCAGGTACAATTCAAAACTGCCTCGGCCTCTGGTGCCGGTATCGCGGCGGCTGCCATGCTTTTTGTCTTCCAGGGCGCATTCACCATCGGTTTCCAAGCCACCGTCTGGGTCTACCCGTAAGAAATATCCTACTTGGTGATAAAAGTTGCGGGCAACTAACACATGACAGGTCTGAGATTCTTCCACTTCGCCTTCGTCAGCGCGGCTCAGCTATTTCAACAGCAGCAAACTGGATCTGCAACTATGTGAGTTTGAACTCTTTTCAAAGATTGGAAACAAGCAATTAATACCTGTCTAGATCATCGTACAGATTACCCCTCCCGCCATCAGCAACATCGGATGGCGCACCTACATCATCTTCGCTGTGCTCAACGCCACTTGGGTACCCATCATCTATTTGTTCTTCCCTGAGACCAGGGGTTTGGAGCTGGAGGATGTTGACCGTCTCTTCTCGCATGGGGAGAGTCATTCTGACTTGTTAGCAAAGATCGATGATGTGGAGCGCATTGAAAAACTACCGCCAGCCAAGCAAGTGGAGCTGTAGGGTATTTCAGTTAAGGGTGTGATAGATAATGCCAATGCTACAACATATAGATGGAACGGCAATCAAATGGCTTGATGGTCTAGAACCAGGAGAAATATGGATCAATTGCTACACAGAGCGTTTAGCCACTGAAACTAGCGTGAGCCAAGTAACACCAAGAAAAGATAAACAAGGGAAGTTGGGTACTCTGTGATGGCTCAGAAAGTCGATCAGCAGATTCTGTAGCTACAAAAGGGGTAAACCTTGAGCACTGGCTCGAGGAGATTACGAACGGAAGCCTCCCACCTACGATAGAGGTTGTACGAAGTTGAGACTCCCACACAACTACGAACATGGTAGAGAGTCTTACACTGGTATGTAGATTACCATAAGCCTCGCCTCGGCAAACACCGTCCTTGCATCTGTACCTGACCCCACAATCTATGAAAGACCCATGGAGTCATATAACTACGCTAATCCCTTTGGGTGATGGCATTAAGTACCCCTGTATCTCATTCACTACCCGGGGCCGAGACAGATCTGGATGCGGCAACTCTCTCGACAACCCCGCAAAAAGATCACGAGCGACCCTGCATTTCTTCCCGACTGAAATCACCGACTCTCTGCGCTAGCCATAAACGAAAAAGGCAATGCAATAAAACCTGCGAGGATTGGCGCAGATTTACCCATGAAACCCTCCGCGCGATGTTTACACAAGGAGCAGGTGGCCCCAAACATCTTGCCAACATGAGTATCGTATATCTTTTCTGTTTTAAATAGCTAGATACTTGCAACCACTTGCTGGAATTCGTACTCGGAACCATTACACAAGGAACAGCATACCTTTCTGCGGCAAAGCCTCAAAGCAGCGTGCGACCGCCAACTAATCCATATCACCGCCAGTATTCACTGCTGCTAGCCACAACTCCAACAAAATGGCAGAAAAAGATGCGATTGCCTCGACTCCAAAATCTAGAGAGACTTCGGTTGATCCCATAGATACGAATGAGGAGAAGGACGCGCCCGAGTTCAAAAAGGGACCGAGGTTCTGGGCCATTATAGTCGTACTTTCTCTCATCAGCCTCCTCACGTCTCTCGAAGCCACAGTGACGTCAACAGTCATGCCCTCGATCATAGTTGATCTGGATGGAGGCGAAAACTTCGTTTGGGTTACCAACGCATACTTTTTGACCATGTAAGCTTGCCTACTCCTGGGACAGACATCGAATCCTCACAAAATTATACCTTCTACTTTGTTGTCTTGGGTGTGGAATCAAGCATGAGACTAATGCTTTATATAGGACCTCCCTTATGCCCATGGTTGGTCAGCTTGAAGATGTGTTCGGCCGTCGCTGGCCATTGGTCATATCTGGGCTTCTATTCATGATCGGCAGTGCTATTCGTGGCATGTTGGTTATTATTCTCTGACAACTGACAGTTTAGCCAATTTATGTGAATTATTGGAGCTTTACTAACAAGAAGGGTTATGCGTAGCATCATGAACATAGCTGCTCTGGTTTTAGGTCGAGCGATGTAGGGAATCGAAGGTGCACATATTGGCGATTCTCTACGAAATCGTTATCTGTGATTTGGTTCTGCTCTGTGAGAAAGGTATCTATATGGGTGCTGTATTTGGCATGATAGATATCAGAGCCTGAGTTTGGCATGATAGAGAAAGAGGAAAAACATGCCGATGAGAAGGCTAAGGGCACAACAGTTCAGATGCTTATGATCACGTCGCGATATCTCAGGTAATTTCGGAGTTTGTAGTGTGATTAGCCATAGCTATTGATCAATAGAGATACACGCAAGCATCTTCTTTACATTACAAAAAGTTATATAGTGTCCTTTAACTCTCTTCATGACCATGTTTCCTCGTCTCGGTCGAAGATGTGGTGTGACTACTTGTGACGCTAAACAAAAGTGTAGTTTTCCCTGAGCTATCTGTGATAGAGCCACCAAGGATAGGCTCTTTCAAGCAGTCCTATGTATAAGAGATGCCATTTGAAATGCTCAAGGGTGAGACAAAATTAGGAATCTCAACTCTCTTCTACTTTCATACCTTCTCGGTTGATTTTACTACTTGAAATCGCTCTCGCACTGTCGTTGTTAATTGAGTTAAGTTGGTCTTAGATCAAACACTAAGCACAAGTCGTAGCTTGACACAGTTTTACCGCCCTTTACAGTATTGAGAGAAGAACATCAGTCTATCGTTGATCTCACTAACATTAACTACAGGACTTAATAAACGTAGATAGAGTTTTGGGAAAAGTTCAGATAAAAGACATAATTACCTTATGTATATCTGTATAATGGCAGCAAGTTCAGACAAAGAGACTCAACTTGTACGTATTGTAAAGTAAGACCCTACAAATATACCAGCTGAGGCTGGATTTGGACCCAAATCCGAGAAACTGATATAGATAGTCTTCATGCTTCGTTCGATTCATCATAGTCTTCAACAGTAGCTTGTTTGAATGTAACCAACTTTTGATCGTTGCCAATGCCTCGTTTCGATTCCTCAGGTTCTGCGACCTGGCTGTTTGAATTGAAGCTGTTCTCTGGTTCGATCCTTCTGAAATTCGTCAGGATGGCTTGGAGTGGCTTCTTGATTGCACGAGGAACCATATCTTTCTCCAACACTCTCGATAGTGCATGTAGATCTTCATCAAGGACCTTGTTCTGCTCACAATGCCATCCCCATAGCGCCTGTAAGGCTTGCACATTGCCCGCCTGTGCAGACAGGACAAGTGGTGTCCGACCCTCACCATCTTTCTGCCTAATATTGACATCGCCACGAACCAGGAGCTGCTCTACATGACTAGCCACTCCGTGGATTGCAGCCCAGTGTAGTGGCGTCCATCCTCGAACGTCGACCTTGTTCACGGAAATCCCACTTCTTTTTAGCAGTAATTTCAAACACAGGCCAGATCTATTCAATACTGAGTAGTGCAAAGGATGAATTCCGTCCTCGTCTGGTTGGTTCAAGCTATGGGAATTATGATCAAGGATGAGATTCATGGTGGAGACCTGGCCGTAGGTTGTTGCTTGACATAGTGGTGTTCGTCCTTTGGCATTTTTCTCATTGCACATGCCTGGTTGTGTCTGTAGCAAGTACCTCACCACTTCGTCTCGTCCGTACTTGGCAGCAAAATGCATGGCATTATTGAGATATCCCTCGAATCTCTTCACCTGTTCAGTTGGATAGCCTAGGCCAATTGTTTCACCAACTCTCGATTTCGGACAGACGCCGGCACCTTGTAAACGTTTCATAATTTTTAGTCTCCCATACTTCGCCGCTTTGTGCCACGCATTCTGTCCGTCAGAGTCCCGGATGTCTACTCTTGTCCCGTGTATAGGATCTCGCCTGTTTAGTAGCATCTCCACTGTCTTTTCCATATCGTTACGGGCTGCATAGTGTAAAGCCGTACGTCCACTCACACTGCACAAGACAGTACCAATCGTCTGGAGTTCAGGGATACCATCGCGGAGCAGCACCTCGTATTCATGCTCTTCCCACTTGTGGTCATGGCTTGTTTGGAGATTAACATCGAGTGCAAGCCCTTTCTTTTCAAGAAGTATGGTAGCTATCTTCTCGTTCCTCGTCGCTGTAGCAAGAATGAGAGGCGTAGTCTTGGACAGATCTTGGAAATTCACATTCGCACCGCGTTTAATAAGAACTTGAACAATATCTGCGTGGCCACCCATAACAGCGTAGTGTAGAGCTGAATACCCCAGCAAATTCTGATCATCCAGGGATGAGGTATACTTCTCTTCTATTAGACAACACTCAATTGCTAACTCGAGAAAACCATGTTGGCTGGCCATGTGTAGTCCGGTCATTCGGTTTGGACTGAATGGATTGAGTAGTTCTCGACCATCTCTTTGTTTAAAAACAAGCGATATCGTCATCGGTTTTTCTGAAGAGTTGAGTATTTCCGCGACAGCAGATGTGAGAAGTTGATCTTGGAACAAAGTGATCTGAAAGGCTGCTTGTAGCTTGAAAACACTCTTCAGAAACTGAGAGAGAAGACGATGTATACTTCCTAACTTTTTATGCTTGTCGTCTTGAAATTCTGTAGATCCTCGTACGTGGATGTGCCAGTATCGAGCCGCGTACTCCAACAATGGAAAGTCATCCAGTCGCTTTTGAAGCAACTTCACATCCGAGCAATGACCAGACAATTTGTCTGGGTAGCAAAGATACAACAAACATCTTTTGGCCAATTCCGTGTGTGATGGCAAGTTTGCAAGCATTTCTGGACGTTTCAGATAGTCCCTGAGCGTCCGATGGACGAGGTGGATACGGTTTTTCTGATCACCTTCCAAGAGGCCGTGACAACAGGCCTGAACATCCTTCCATTCATACGGTTTCTCTTCTTCCAGATGTCGGTTGTTCTCAAATGAAGTATCATCGATAGTCAGTAACCACAGCATTTCCTTGATGGATAGTGACCGGACCGCGTCACGGACAAACACCAGCGCTAATCGCGCAAGTTTTTTATTGTGGTAGGAAGCGCCTGGGCCCATCATCCGATTGATGCTCCAGGAGTATGCCTCCTTGATTGCCTCTCCGGGGGCTGTGTCGGGAGCTATGTTGGATTCTCGAATGCTATTCAACGAATTTCTGATACTTCTCACGAAGGAGTCCGACGCGACGCAATCAAGGTATAGACGAGCAAGAAGGAATCTAGTTACGCATTAGTGAATGGATGTGTCCTGGAGTTTTTCTCGACTCACATGCCGCCCGCTGCTTTGGCCACTGTGTCAACAGTTTCATCTAGAAGTAATTCTCCGCCTTCCCACCTTTCTATCTCTTTCAAATACGAAAGACGTTTTTTGAGATAGCATTTTATGTCTACTATATGGGCTTTCAACATTTCCGAATGCCGTGAACTTTCTTTTTTGAAGATCGACCTCCATCTACTGACGCCTACTCTGTCCGTGAACACTAACCCAATGTGTGTCTTTTCTTGGATACACTTCAGTTGGAACAGAAAAAGGTCGCGTAATTCTTGAGGGCATTCATCCAATGCGTCAACAAAAACGCAAGTGAAACGACGCTTCCCAATCCCACTTTTGTTCATGGTGTTGACGACGTCGAGTATCTCAACAATTGTGTTACTCACGTTTTGGCTGGCTGGAGCTCTACCTTCATGTAGTTCGTACAGCTTTTGTACAGCTTTTTGCGCTTCTGATATCTTCGCATGTATTTGCTTCAGAACGCACATAAGTATGCGGCTCACCTCCATATGGTGCTCTTCAGCGGCTTTTTGCTTGGGTCTGGATATAACTTGATCATCCTGGAACTGAATTCCAGCGGTGATAGTAGTACTCAGAGGCTGTTGGCACAGCGTGCCCGTCGCGTTTGACTCCTCAGATACTTCTGCATCATGGATTTCATCTAATTTGTCAAGCAGTCCGAGCATCATAGTAGTCTTTCCAGTTCCGATTGCTCCTTCGACTACTAGTGTTTGGCCGTTATTCTGGAGGCATCTCTGAAATTCTGGAAGTTCAAAAAGCGAGTCTCGACGAGTGCCAGAGAATGTCGCGTAATCAATACAGCTGCCAAATTCCAAAGATCTTGCATGTCGCTTCAACCAAAGCTCCACTTCGTGATCTTCATTTGTCCATCAGCCAGTGTATGCATTCCTGGAAACAAAGCACCTACCTGGATTGAGAGTGACGTTTCCAACAGTGGCGTTAGGAGAGTTATTGATGTAAAAGTCGCCGACTTGGTAAGTCAATTGTTCTATCGCCCCGCGTGGTGCCATCGCTGTGATATTATGAACGATGATACCATGCGGAAGCACGTATAAGGAGTTGCAGGAAGACAGATGGTGGTTATTGTGCTTGTGTTGGGTAGTAAAAGTGGCACATGGGATCTCAAAATTTTGCTTCACCTCAATTGCATAACTCCGCGTGACTGTGTAAGTATAGCCTAACACTATTACAAATCAGGCCATCAGACCAATCGAATGTTGCAAAAAACGTTCTACATGGTTGCACACATGAAAGGGCTGGCAGTGGTTGACAAATTGTTTACGAGCTTGTACCAAGGCGCTCCCCCTAGTACGCTAGCTACTAGCCTATGCTTTTCGCTGCAGCGAATTAGAGTTCGAGTCTGCTGAGACTTCAACATACAGGTGCGCAAGCTTATTGTAGACGCACGGGGTTTCACAGTGGCTGAGTGTACACTTCAGCATGCTGCCACATTTTGCTGACTTCTAAGTTGCCTTCTCACTCTGGATTCACCGGTCGGATGAGCACCAATCATTACCTGGAGTCTAATCGCAGGAAGCGGGGCCTTAGGCGTTCCCAATAAACGCCAACCAATGACTGCACGACACAAAGCAAGCTTGCTCACATTTACCGGACTGTAACACAGCCGTGTGCGAATTAAAGTGAAGTCTTAGCGAAGGATAGATCGACTGCAGCGCACTACTCCATACATCACTCATTGCGATGACGGACAGGCTGCCACTTTTGTTGACTTGATGTCTGGACTTGAGACCGTCGCCTCGTTTATCGCTATCTGTACTGTTTCTTATCAAATACTTTCTTCACTTTGCGATGCTATCCAGGATTTAAAAACTGTGCTGAAGGAGCTGGACAGCTTCAAGCAGGAAACAAAGATACTCCAGCGTTCTATTGAACAAGTAATCCACCTGGCGAAAACGCACGACGAGACCCTTGACTTATTCCACCGCTTCGGTCTACAGGATGCAATATTGACATGCGCAACAGTCTGCGAAGAATTTCGTCGAACTGTCGCTCACTGGAGAACTTATCCGGACGAGAGTCGTCGTGCTCGAGTCCAAGCTTGGTACCATAAAAAGAACATCCAGCATATTCGCAGAGAAGTTAGCAGTGCTAGAGAAGTTACAGCATTCGCTTTGAACTCGGTGCAGTTGTACGTCAGTCGGCCTGGACTCTAAGAATTTGCTAATAGGTACTAGGCACCTCCTTGTGCGGAGCTCAATTCCATCCAAAGAAACGCCTGAAAAGATGCAGAGTGCTGAAGCCGAACTGCAATCAACTAGCACACGCCAGGGCATGAAAACCAAGAAGCATAACAGAAATCGCAAGGGCATTGATCTTAGACCATCGCAAGAAGATCTCGGACAAGCTTTGGTGATAACAAATGGCAATCGACCCATGTCAGACAACGCGCAGCGACACAAGACCAACGTTCCCTCTGAAACCAGGGACACTGATACACAACGGCAAGCTGAGAAATCGCTAGAAGATGACAGGAAGGCTGTCACGGGCGCGACTGAGTTAGTAGTAGGGGACACGAAGCTGAAAGGGTCGGGCCATACGATTGGCAATATTGTTCAACGTCTTGGTGGGGGCAAAATCAGTGCAAAGATGGGAAAAATCGAGACAGACGATAAGTCTAGCAATACTACTGCCTTCAATATCACATATAGATGATCGAAGCGGTCAGATCGATTCAAGTTATACACATTGGCATAGAAGGTCAAGTTATCTAGCATATCTGCAAAGAGAGTGACTGGGTATAGCAAGTTGCTGAAGATGCCAAGACTCTATCGACTTGGTTATTGCATAACTATTACACTGTACACGCGATGCCTTCATATATCAATGTGCAAAAACCTAGTACATAATGCTACATGGAATCAACCCCCGACACTTCCTCGTCAGGCAAATACACACCCTTTTCCAAAAAATGTGCGTATTCAACGTAGTATTGCCGATTGAGACCTAACATGAAAGCTACACAGTGTCAGAAAGTATCACATTGCTTGACATACGGCGGATTGTAGATATGCGGGGTCTTGTACATATAATCGATCACAAGGCCTTTCATCTATTCTTTATACCCTGTACTATTAGTCTCCCATACTCCATTACGTGTAGGGGGTTTGAGAAGAACATGATATCCCTCGCGCCATTGGCATCCTATGCTTAAAGAGAGGCAACGCCACGTGATGTTTGCCCTGTAAGGATCATCACCTCTGTGATCCCGAGTGGTTTCCTCAATAATTCATTGTCAACAGGGAAGAGGAGTTCCTTGTAGCATGATCAAATTTATGAGTAATTGTGAGATGGATCATTTGCGCAAAAGCTATGGTAGTTACGAGCTCTATGTATCCTCGGATTTTACCCCTTAGTCTGATCGTGTCATCCAGGTTCTGATCTCGAGTCAGAGGTGTCCAAGATCACCAAAGGGATCACTCAGTTCTTCGACACTATCTATAGCATTATAAGTCTAAATCAGACGGCAAAACTACTTTCTCACACAGCCATCCCCATTGTCTTCACCACTATCGCTAACGACTTTACCATATCAGTACCAATCATCTATCTTCGGTCTCCACTTCGTGTGGTCCTTGTGTCACCACGATGCTATTACCGCCGACTGGCTTACATGAGACTTCCGAGGAGGGTTTCCCTATTGCTGGCTAATCTGCCGAACTATCACCATGCTCATGCATGACCTTGGCCAACCCTGATCACATCTATGCATCTGCTTTCAACTACTCTATCTTCCTTCCTCTTCAAGAAAAGACCAAATATGCTCAGACCCGCAATCAGACGCTGCGCCTGCAACCAGTGCCGAGCTAAGCGAGTCCGGTGCCTTCGCCCTCAGGACAGCACGGCGTCCTGTGCCCGCTGCCGCTACACAGGCGCGCGATGCATAACAGGCGCTGCTGGCCATCCGGAAAGACCGCCCAAGCAGCGCCTTACTTTTCTATCGCCTGGAGACCATCATGATTCGCCGTTGCGGGACACGGATAATGCCCAAGACGCGCCCAATGCAGTGGCGCCTGCATCTGCAAGGGCGTCTAACTCCACCTTGCATGCACATTCATCGAAGGACCTTGTCGCTCATGATCCGCGGCAAGACCTTTCGTTAGCACCCGGCGATACATCTGCTTCTTTTCTTTCCCTTTCTGCTTCCATGGATCAGAGCCCTGTGACGGGCGATGATATTCTTCCCCTACCCGATCAGCTGAACAGCCCATTGCAGCTTCAGGGATTTTTTGGTGCAGACAATGAGTTCAACAGAATGCTTTCCATGGAAGGAGACTTCAATCCTGCCCTCGGCATGGAGATCGAACCACTGCTTGACCGGGGCGAAAGTCTGCTGCCCTCCTCTCCCCTCCAATGCTTCAGTACGAAAAAGTCTGATGAAATTCCGAGACGAGATAGACGGGCATATTTCAACTGTCGAAACATACTACTCAGACCCCTCGAAAGTCCCAGAGCGCTGCAAAGACGGGGAGATGGGTCGAGACGTCGAAAATCCAGCATCATTACTTCTTACATGCACCAAAGAATTTACAGACATAATCCAGATTCTGTCACCAGTAGCTGAGTCGGATGCATTGATCAATGATACTCTGAGCACAGAGACTGTGCTTCTGGCTCTATCCAGCTATCTCGCATTGATGAGATTATTTGATTGCGTATTTCAACGCATCTACGATTATCTCTGCGAAGTGTCACTGGAGTCGTGGGAATCGGTCAAAGTCAAATCAGTGCTCCGCATCGGCGGCGTCTCTTCGCTTCAGGACATGTCACTGAAGGTATACGCTATAGGGGTTCTCGAGGCCATCAAGGCCCAAGTGCAAATTCTGGAGCGTTGTATGGGAATCCCAACTGAGTACTGCCTCTCGGGCGAGGCAAGTACATCACTTGCTCCAGAAGCTCCAGGAATGTTTTCTAGTCCACCTCGAGCACGGTTGTTTCGGGCCGTCATGGCACAGGAAGATGTACAATCATTACGAGGTAACAAATCGTGCGTAGAGTCGATAAGAGCCAATATCAAGGATTCAGTGGCGTTTCTCAATGAGTAAGGATAGTCGAAACTCTCTATTGCACACGCTACTCATCAAGCCGTACAACAGATACACCAGCTTTTGAGTCAAGACCTCCTTGCGCTGCGAACTTCCATGGTCGAGGATAGCAGCGTATCGAGGGGTAAATAGAATGGAAGGACCTAGAGCATTTTCAAGAAGCTTTGAGTAATCAATCAGTAGTGTCTGCAATAGAGCAGCGGGGTCTAAGTGATGAAGCTTTAGTAGTGAAGACGATATACAAAAGAATATAACATATAACTAGTTGACTAGGCCTGTATTGTACCATTTAGAGCCTTGAGTAGATGTATCTAAATGTGAAGAGTATCTAGAGATCGGATTGAAACTACAGTCAAATCTGTGCGACATGGATATATCTTAGTTACTTGAGTGATGCTAGCGGTTCGTTGTGAAGGCATGTTCGGCCTACAGGGATGGGAATTAGTCTTAGTATCCACTCAGCTGAAATACATGTAAAACACGTAGCTTGTTGTATTTATATTTGTTTTGGGATAGAAAGACGCCTTGCATGGAACAAACTCTGAATTACTAACCCAGAATATAGTCACATAGCCTAATAAGCGATCGAAAGGTCTTAAACTAGAAACAGTGCTTGGAGAATAAATTTATTAACGAGAGTGGGTAGCTCCAATGACTTTCTCGTACCACTACTATCCCCAATAGCACTATCATCTCTGCCACGACCTCTACTACGCTGCTAGCACAATAGATTTTCAACTGCTCTTACTCTCTCTAGTTCAGGACCGTGTTCAAGCTGCTCTTGGCCACTAATTTGGCACGAACTTCCCTTGTCGTACCTGTCTCTCCTTATGAACCTTACCATTCGAATCTAAAGATATCCCCGTATTTAAACTGTAGTCCAGGTCTAGAAGACCATGTTTTGACCTGGTCCCAAACCCAGTTAACAGCGTTCGTCCTAACGTCCTTCTCAGGCTCGTAAAGTGAAGCGGTAACAAAATTAGGTGCTTCTTATGATTAGTACATATCGATCAATAGGTGAGCGTGCCTTACCGCCAGGAAATGCAGGCTCCAGCCTGAACAGCACGGATTCTTGATTTACCATCCAGGCAGTCAGGATAACACTGACTCCATTAACCACCATTGTCTGGACAAGTCTCTTATCCCACGATTTGCCAGGCATAAAGTCGGCACTTGACCCTGATGGCTTGTTAGTGCATAGATACATCTCTTATTCTGCCAAGATATCGTACCGCGGCGTTCAAGAGACCGTTCGTCAACCGAAGACTCGTCAACAGCAACATATTTATCTTGTGATTAGTTATGTAAGGGATTTCTCTTAGGAAAGTTACCATGGCGTATCTTCAATGGAGAAGATTCAGTTTCGAGAGCATCAAGCTTGAGGTGGTTCGCGTTAATATAATCTACAAAATCGTTAACTGGTGTGTAGATTCGGATGAGACTATAGCCTTGCCTTGGGTCTTCGAGTCTAGTCCGCTGGAAACGGAACTATCAGGGTTTCTTCCATTCAAAGGAGAGCTTGCCGCAATCCCTAGAAGATATAAGGGGAAAAGAAGAGTTGAGAAGTGCATATTGACTTGCCCAAGGGATTGAACAGAAACTGTTGTATCTAAATGAAGCGCTGATGGTGTTTGATGTTAAGAAGAGCCAGTCTTAAGGAGATACTTTATACTTGTCTCATGGAAGTTAAGCACAACGTAATAACTTTTCATAACATTAATTCTTAAGATGTCACGGCATATCAGAACTGTCTCTCTGTATTTTAACTGGTGGTGTAAGTTAAAGATCGGGTTGGCTGTATTACAGCCGAGCATACCTATTTAAAGTAGTACTTAAGTTTGAAGCTTATGCTAACCGTATTACAGCCGAATATTGAGTTTTACTAGTACTGGATATGATGTCACTGGTCCGCGGCCCGCGAAGATCATTACCTTCTGACGTACGGAGTAGACGTCTTGATGGTCTCCTATCATGGGATCTGCATCAAAGAGAGCTTATTGCCGAAGAGCTAGCCTATCGAACAACCTATCGGAGTTGAACGCGGGTGTTCTTTCCTCACAGCTAGGGCCCTTGTAAGACGGGTCTTCAATCAGAGACAACATCAATTTTTTGAGTCGAAATATTTAGATTATTCTTTTGCAAACATACCACATGTAGGCGTTGGTATTTTCCTTGTCTCTACTTATCCGTTACATTACATAGGAAACCCCTAATCGTCTAACCACTGTACGAACAATATCAAGAAGCTGTAGACGATTACCCATTACTCAGCGCCTGGGGAGGGGTAGAGACAAAGTTATCAAGCCTGAGGGAAGGATTAGGCGTACGGTACTTCCGAGGTGAACTCTGATATTGGCTTCTCTAGTCAGCTGAACAGTGGCCTGAGTAAAAGTGGATCTGAAGCGTTACTGCTGAGCTTCGAACGGGAAATGCTACCACGAATAAGCTATGTGACCCACCACGAAGCATAGGTATGCATTAGGGCTTAGGAATCCAATCTGCATCGAGTTGATACTATAATTGTATAGCCAGGCCCTTCTTTTTTGATTTACAAATAGTATTGATCTTATCAATTTAGTATAGCCTACTAGTTCTAAGTTTTAATTGTTAATCACTATCGCGATGCGTTAGACTTCATGATCTTATAACGCGTGCAAATTAGCAAGATCTACCTAAATACAGCTTTGATATGGATCTGACCTGAAGGTAGCGCTAAGTGCGCTAGGCAAGGGCACATGCTTCGTGGTAGGTCATTTAGCATTTCCCGCTTCTATATCGTAATCATAGTAAGCGGTGGTCGGCTAAGACATTGTTAGAAGGATTCCCGTTGAATCTCGGTGAGTCCCTAAACCAGATGACATTGTGGATAGCACGTGTGCTTATCTATCTGACACGTATTCCTATGTAAGCCCTTCTCATGACTCGCTCAAGCCAAAACATCTTCATAGTCTGAGATAAACATGAGTTGTTGATACAAACTTTCTTTACGAGACTACCCCACATAGGTATTTACTCGGCCTTTGATCACTATTTTTAGCACCTCAGGTGAGACCTTTGCTCTTCGAATCACCAGATTGATAGCGTAGTACTATCCTATACACAGCCCTCTCCTATATTTAAATCGACTGATAGCCCTCATTCCCGAAAATCACACACCAGTATCATTAGATCTTACCTATATAGGTCGTCTTGTCTTAGATATTCAAAATATTCTTCTCGATCATGAAAGGGTTTCAAGTCCTCGCTATCTCTTTCCTGTGAGTCACCTATTCTTATAGCTCCTGTTCAACTTCTTTCTAATCCAATGCTATAAAATAGGAGTCCCACTGTTGTCACTGCGTGGCTTTGCAACTGCTACGATACTACTAATCCTACGATTAAGGCTGCGGGCCACATGTGCAACCGAGATGGCTCAAACCCCCCTAATTTCTGCTATGATGCAAAGCATAACATCAATGCGGTAAGTATCCAATAGAATATATCATGATTTGACACTAATTATGATTAGTGCATTCTAGACAAGCCTTGGACCGACGAACAATGTGCCTCCTCGTACGATTCTAACTTCAGGGTAAACTGCATACATTGGACGGGCTCATGCCCTAGATAAAGCACTACGTTTTTAGGGTCGCAACAGGCTAGAAACATTTTGGACAGCTTGTCGATGGGATATAGGGTTACCTACAGAATCCGGGTGCTACCTACTGGAATCTGTACACCACTGAGCGGCGCTCAGACATTTGGCGTAACCTTTCTCCAATATGTAAACAAACACCATGCAAGTAGAGTAGATACATCTCTATCGAATGAAATCTCTTTTATATCAAGCGACTGCTCCATAGAGCGTAGCGTCTTACATAGATAGTCTAGCTAACAAAACAAATCCTTTTCTCAACAATATTTCTCAATCTTACCTGGATTGAGTTGGCATGATAGTGATGTATGAGTGTGATATTACTGCTACAAGACTTCCTTTATATTTCTATGTGTTTTTCGATAGTTTTAGTTAAATTTATATGTAACGTCTGGTTGCGGTCCTCATCATGTTTTGCCGAGTATCACTTGGTTCTTTTAGTTGCAACAGCGATGAGCTCCCATACTTGACCACCTACAGCACCAGCCTCCTGCTCTTGTAGGTGCCAGCCAGCAAAGCACGCCTTGTACTCGTCCCAGTCGGCCTTTGGTCCTGCCCATACTATCTTCTCTACACGTTTCTGTCCGTACTCTGCCATGTATTCCTGAACCAATCCAACACGTCTTGGGTATACAAACAGCCAAGTCGTGGCTTCGGCAGCAAGGGGCTCGAGAAAGCGGGTACCAACGACGATGCGATGGTGGGAAGAAGGCAGGTACTTGTTTGGACTTGGTTCCACCTCGACCCCAACGACATGAAAACCATGGTTTCCAGTCATGAGATATGACTCAAGAAGACCGAAACCGCTTCCTATTGAGACTGAAAGACATGGTAGCGGCGCAAGAAGGGTTTGGATATACGAAACAAGCTGGGTACTGAGAGCGAGGCAGCTGCCTGGATAGGCCGTCGGGGAAGCAGCGAGCTGTGGGAGAGGTGGAAGCACTGGTGCAGTCCATGTGGTGGATGTGTTTTCTTCTTCTAAGCTATATGCATCTGTATCCGATTCCGTATCGAGTCCTTGCTTGCGCGTAGCAGGAATAAGCAACGAACGCTCGTGGTGTTGACTATTCACCACTTCTTCGGTCCCTATCATGAGGGGCAACCTTGCTTGTCAACTGTCGTATTGCTACCTGCCAACAGGCTTCATCACCGTGTCCGCGTGTGGAATGCGCCAAGATGCAGTAGCCAGTGAAGTTGAAGTGTCCATGCTCTGATAGTGTGTAGAAACAAAAATCAAGGTGCGAATGTGATACGGATAGCTCCAGCTAGAACAGCGATCCTTTCCCGCCTCGGCTGGCGCGACAGGAGCTATGGCCCACGACGCCTGCACATGCATGCACAAGACCCGCGCCCCGCCCATCGTGGACCAAAGATACCTCGACATCATTCCAGACACTCCACTTTGCGTCATCACCGCCCATAGCACTGCTTTGGACAACGAGCCTACCAGGCTCCGCCAGCGCAGCTATGGTCCGATACAATCCCTTCTCCTTCACGCCGAAGCCCGTCATCTTCTTCACGACTGCCATCTATGTGGCGTTGTTTGCGGCGCTGCTTGTTACCCACCTGACGGTGCCGGACTATCCCTCGCATACTCCTCAAGGCATCAACCTCACAGAAGCTTGGGCAGACCTCCAGCACATCACCCGCTACTTCCATCCATACAACAGCCATGCCAATGATCACGTGCGCCAATACCTTATCTCGCGTATTCAAGCCATCATCGCCGAGAAGGATGCAGAGCCCGGCAGCATTGAAGTGTTTGATGACTTGACCGCAAACGTTACTTTCTCATCTGGCACCACGTCTGTCTATTTCGAGGGCACCAACTTGATCGTGGCTATACGCGGCTCCGAAGATGATGAGCCCTTTAACTCTACTGAGCGCAGACCGGACAACGGCGGCGTTCTTGTGAATGCCCACTACGACTCCGTGAGCTCCGGCTACGGAGCAACTGACGATGGCGTGGGTGTCGTGACCGTACTCCAACTCCTTTCCTACTTTACCGAGTCTCGCAACTGGCCTAAGCGGACGCTGGTTCTCCTGCTCAACAATGGCGAGGAAGACTACCTGAATGGAGCCAGGGCATTCATGCAAAACCCGATATCTCAAGTTCCCCATACCTTTGTGAATTTGGAAGGTGCTGGTGCTGGTGGCAGGGCCACTCTCTTTCGAAGCACAGACACTGAAGTGACGCGCTTCTATAAGAAGTCCAAGTATCCCTTTGGAACGGTTGTAAGCGGAGATGGGTTCAAGAAGGGTCTTATTCGCAGTGAGACTGACTACCGAGTCTTTCATGGGGACCTTGGTCTCCGTGGACTCGACATTGCTTTCATGGAGCCCCGAGCACGATACCATACCGTCGAAGATTCGACGCGCGAAACATCCATCAACTCCGTTTGGCACATGCTATCAGCGGCTCTGGCCTCGACTGCTGGACTGGCCTCAGTGACTGGTACTCAGTTCAGTGGCCCGGAGGCTGTCGACAATGGCAGAGTCAACGCAGGCACTGGCAGTGATGGCGTTTGGTTCGACCTCTTCGGCAAAGTCTTTGTCGTTTTCCAGCTTCACACCTTGTTTGCGCTGTGCGTCACCATGTTGGTGGTTGCGCCTCTAGTGCTCATTGGCCTCACAGTCGGGCTGTCAAGACTGGATAAAAACTATCTCCTCGCGCGCAAGGCTTACGTCTACTCGCCAGATGATGACCACCCTGTACGCCTCTACGGCTGGCGGGGTTTCTTCCGGTTTCCCATCATCTTCCTTGTTGCCAGTGCCATTGTTGTCGCCCTAGCTTACCTCATAGTCCGGTTCAACGCCTTCATCATCTACAGCAGTCCATTTGCTGTCTGGAGGTGAGCTACCTGAAATATCTGCGGGTACTATGGCTAACCGTTCCAACAGTATGATGCTCTCTGCTTGGTTCACCGTCGCGTGGTTTCTATCCCGTGGTGCAGATGCCATGCGCCCCTCGGCTCTCCAGCGCATGTACGCCCTAATCTGGCTATTCGTTGGCTCTTTCATCCTCCTAACTGTGGTCACCGTCTTTGTCAACAACTACCAGCTTGCGGCTGGTTATCCTGTGCTCTTCTACTTTGCCGCCGTGTTCACTGCCCTCCTCCTTTCGTATCTGGAGCTTTTCTTTGCACCGACAAAGTCCGCGTACGCGCGCCATGTCGACCAGATTAATAGCTTGCGCCACAATTCAGAGTCCGCCAGTCGTCCACTTACCGGCAGCACCAGCGCTGCACGTTCTGAGGATCGCGCAGTAGGAGACGACGATGCAACCGAAACCACGTCCCTGTTACGCGGTGATCGCCGCGGATTTGCAAGATACGGCAGCAGGCGAGATTCCGCCAGTGAGGGAAGCGACGATCATGGACATAGCACCCGACGACTGGATCTCGGGAACGTCTATTCTGGGGAACAAGAGTGGAGCGGCAAATTACCGAGCTGGATCTGGACCGTCCAACTCCTCCTCTTGGCACCCATAGTCATCATCTTGGTGGGGCAAGTCGCCCTTCTCCTCACGTCGGCTCTTTACCAGACTCCGTCGGATGGTAACTCGACCTTGTTCATCTACCTCGCCATTGCGTCGCTCAGCGTGCTGTTGCTGACACCAATCGGCCCTTTCATCCATCGCTTCACCTATCATGTCCCTACCTTTCTGTTCCTAGTCTGTGTTGGGACTGTCATTTACAATCTTGTGGCATTTCCTTTCAGCAGGGATCACCGCCTTAAGGTCTACTTCATCCAGCGAGTTGACTGTGAGACAGGGGCCAACACTGTATCCCTGACTGGTGTGGATGGCTACGTACAACGCATTGTGGGCGAAATACCCAGTGCGCAAGGCACGCAATTCAAATGCATGACGCCTGACGTAGCAACACGTAAGGAGCTAAAGACGTGCGAGTGGCAGGGTCTACCAGCCAATGTTGTGCCGGACACCACCCAAACAGCACCCTTGGATCACAAACCCACGACCGACAAATGGCTTGATTATAGGATACACAAGGGCAACACTTCCAGCACAGCGACAATTCATGTCGTCGGTCAAAACACACGAGCATGTCGCATTCTGTTCGACTCTCCCGTTACCGACCTAGCCGTTGCTGGCGCCGTTTCAGATCCCCGCTTCAAGCGTGTCGGTGCAGCGGGATCCCGGGAAGTGCGACTATGGCATCGCGAATTTGGTCAGCCCTGGAACGTTAGTGTGACATGGGACGCCAAAGAACAATCCAAGCTTTCTGGAAAGGTAGTGTGTCTATGGTCAGATGCTAATGCTGGCGACATCCCTGCTTTTGATGAGGTACGGCATTATATGCCTGCGTGGGCGATACAGTCGAAGATTAGCGACGGGTTGGTCGAGGGCTTTAAGCGGTTCGAGATTTGAGCGATCATCACTCGGTGCTGCTGCGGTGATCCCTGTTGCTCGTCCCATTGCTTTTGTGACGACATGCTGTGTGGACGCATCCGCCACGTCGTCGCGGGTCAGTTGTTTCGTTATGCGCATCTTTTGCGGGCTCATCCAGGTCCCATTTCTCACATCATCTTGCTCCTTTCATCCTGTCTGTCCAATGTTGCCTCATAATTTGGAGGCGTCTTCTACCAGTTCGTTCATCGCGTGGTTTTCTGGCCCTGTATAGACAGCAAATATAACGAATTTTACTCCAAACGCCCAAACTTCGACAGGTCCGTAATCCCGGACCGCTTACAGCCGTTTCGCCAACCCTAACCATTCTTTTTCAGCCCCATACTCGCCTGACGGGGTTTGGCTGGTACTGGTATGACAACAGCCGTCGAGGCAGCCCGGGACTATGCACAACGCTACCCGTTGCTGGTCGCTCTCGGGTCGATACTCGCTATCCCTGGTGGCTTTCTTTTGCTTAGCGGCAAGACTACTTTACTGCCCAAAGAGCCATTCCTTCCAAAGCCAGCATCGTCGTCGACATTTGTCCCCGGCTCTACGGCCACGTCTCCCATTTGCATCGCGTACGATTCTTCCGTGTTTGATCCACCAATATCCAGACCAGGCAGGTGCATGCCATCGGCCACATTCTGAACATCGGATCGCTAATCTTTAGTACAGTCGACGAGCCGGTAACGGCTATAATCTACCGACTGATCGCCTCCACACGCAACGCTCTTCGAACCATTGCATCCAAATCAGGAGGACGATACCATCCTGAGGCGCGCCACGGAACACCCAACATTGCTTTTGGCCTGCCCCTCTCAATAGTGATTATTGCAGCTCTTCCCAGCGCGTTTGTTTTCTCCCTCCGACACTTGCCGATTTCCTGGGCGACTAGACATCAAACGTTCGTTGCAAGTGTTCTGCACTCACTAACTATCTTTTTTTGCGCCAAACACGGGTTTGAGGCTTACCATCTACTGTTGTTGGTTTTTGTCATGGTTGCGTTTGACCTGTTTCAGCAGGCCGTGGGCCTGACGCCGGCAGACGCTATTGCTACCAGCGAATCAGGTCATTCATCTCCACAAACATCGCCTCTTGAAACCCAAGATGCTGAAACCCGTTCAACACCCGCCAACGCAAGTACCTCAGTTGCTGTAACTAGAGACCTCCTGCCTGCCTTGGCGCAAAGACCAAATGTATCCGACACGGCCCTAATAACCTTCGATGCCAAAGATAGGGAGATTGTGCGATTACAACGTGCCCTCACTGAACTGAAGACTGCTCACAAGGCCAACGAGGTGCAGCTTCGGATTGCAAGAGAGGAGCTCTTTAATGCACGCGAGACGCTTAATGGGACATTTGCCGAGTATGCCAACTTACGCGAGGAACTGAAGATCATCAAACAGAACCTAGGACGGGATCACCAAGCCGTTGTATATCGAAAAGACATTGAGCTCTTTGCACTCCGCAAGGGCAACGAGCAGAAGGACCAGCACATCAGAGAGCGCGACGCCAAGATAGAAGACATGGCTCGACAGCACAAGGCCACGATAGAGGTCAAGGACGCCCAACTAAAGCTGATGAAGGAGCGAATTATTTCGGTAGAGCGACAGTCAAGTGCAAAATCATCTGAAGATGGGGATGATGGCGACCATGCCCTTGAAGTGCGGCTGCTACGGGTTCGAAAAGGACGGAACTCACCGACCGAGGACGACGACAAGGACCTCATCATCGCCAAACTCCAGGAACAGCTAGCTGCCATTCCTACAACCAACGAAGAAGTCGTCAACCATCGAGCAGAACTGTCAAGAGCATGGGATGTGGCAAAGAAGATCAAGAAAGCCTTGCTGGAAGAGCGCGAGAAACATTCCCAAACGCAAGAGAAGCTGCAAGAAGCTACCGTCAAGCTGTCTGAAGCCGACTTACAGCTGACAAGTCAAGGGAACCATTCTTTTAGCCGCTTGCCAACAATTGAAGAGAACGATCACGATAAGAATGAGCTCGAGGCCATGTTCAATGCTACCCAAGAAGAAAACGTTCGGCTGTGCGCGGAGGTCACGGCTCTCGAAAAGCGGTTGGCAGATGCCAATTCTCGAATGTTTACTGCTATACAAGAAACCGAAACGTTACGGGAGGAATCGAATCTGGAAAAGTCCTTAAATCAAGACACAGAGACTGCACGACCAAGTCTAGTGCATCAGGTGCATTTTCAGCGCATGGAGGTCCAGTTGGGCGAACTTCGGCGCGCGCTCAAAGGCAAGGAAGATGAGGCGAAGAAGCTCACGAAAACTATCGCGGATAAGGACCACCACATCAACGAGATCCAGGCAGAGCTAGACGCTGCCGCTAGCTTCCACACCCAGGATCAAGACGAGATCGAGCGCCTCAAGCAGTGTATTTCTGAGCTTCAAGCAACCAAATATCAGCTCATGCTTGACCGTGAGCGACTCGTGATGCACCGCCCCCGCCAGCGTATCATTTCATCGGAGCGTACCGATCGCACATCTGCTCGTTCTAGTGGTACAACCCTCATTCAGGAACTGAGTGCTCCCTCAACAGTACCTTCAGAAGATGAAAGCAGCCCGACGGCAATAACTCAAGATGTGGAGATGCCCGAACGGGAAGGAAGCATACAACAGACACCCAAACGCCACCTCCGGACGAAGAGTCTAGGAAAAGATCTCAATAGATGGAGCTTGATGTCACACGACTTGCCGCCTCCAGAGCTGAGAGAGGCAAAGGGCGTGCGCACCAAGAGCAAGAGTTTCAAAGATGTGCTACAGAAGATGGTTGGGAACAAGAGCCAGGATTCCCACGCTCAACGCGCGCTCGCGTCAAGAGATAGCAACGCTCCCATGCGCCCATCGACTGCTGCTTCGATCAAACCACCCAAGCCAGTCAATCAACCGACTTCGATCAAAATGGCTACCTCACCTGTTCCACCAAAAGTCCGGGCTACTCCCCCTAAACCAAAAGCAAGGACCCTCTCTCAACAACAGCGGTACTACGCTGCACAAGACGCGACGGAGACAGACGATCCTGCGCGACCGCAATCTGTGGGTGCGGCTAGTGCGCGAAAGCCAAAGAGCATATATAGTTGGGGTGCTACGTAAGTTGCTCGCAAATCGCATGATCACGATACTTTTACTAACGACATGTTCAGTAGAAAGTTAAAGCGACGTTCGCTCATGTGATACCACGACCGCATCCTGAATTTTTCTCTCTGGTTTTTTTTTTCTGCGATGATGAGGCAATGGAGTTTCTGCGAAATTGGGCGGTACAAGTTTGTTATGGGCTCTCTCAGGTTGAACGAATGATGTTTTGTTTTTCTCATTTGAGCCATGAGATATGTTTGGGTATGGGAGGGTTAATGTTAGACTGGGAGTTAAAGCGGGGCGCATGTAGATGCTTCACTTTCTTAGTAATTTTTTTTTGATATGGTATTGTTGTTCAATTTCATGGTTAGGATATCAATGGAGCTAAGTCACTTATTTTATGGTTAGCCTCTCGTGTTTCACATGTGCTTAACATGCAGGTTAGTACCGCATGTTCTCCTTGTCCTGACCCAAAACTTCATCTTGGTATCATCTACAACTGGCCCCTTAATGCTCTTTATGCTAGAATTGGTCCGTCCTGCATGCGCATCGCTTTGTGTACCCCTTCTCTCTCGGAGCAAGGAGTGCGGGGAGAAACGAGCTTGACCCTGCATAACAGCTGTCGCAGCACTAGCCATCATCACGCTTATTTCATGATAGCCCCTTTTAAGTCGCAAACACTAGCCCTCTGGCTGATCTTGCTCCTATGATTCCCGACTGCTCACGTGAGATTTCACAGCCATGTGTAGCGGCTAATATGGTCACTTGAACCCGCCTTTAGATACATCGAGTAAAATTACATATGGTTAGATAGCCGAACACTGTCTCGATTGTAGCGCTTTCGCTTTAATGAAGCAAAAATTACCTTTCTCGGTGGAGTACCGAGTTACTCTGAATTCGCAGTTTCTAGGTGACTTCCCATTTCAGGAGTGCTGTTGCAGGAGTCGCACATGGTGTGAGACTGAAATCACGCCTCGATTCAGTTGCAGCCTTTGCGTGCTTTATCAGACTAGGTAAGTCACGTTAAGATCTTCTAACTTTCACCAGAATTGTACTCCGTAGACTACTGCGGCGTAAATTTTACATGGGTGCTATAATCTACAACCCAGTATTATCAACTGGTCTCACCGGTGGTGTCGGATGAGATCAACAGACCAAGTACGGGGAACCTTGGCAGGTTTCCACGTTCTCATAAGACTGGGCCAGCGCATACATGCTGATGAAGCAATGACGTTATCTGAAACGGCCTGACATGTGAAGAAAAGCCTAGGGTCTAGCCCATCTCCACTGATGGTATGCCTTCGAGATCCCGCTGAGATTACATTGAGACAGCGAAACTTCACCTTCCATCTGTCCGGGCCAGTAAGCGTCTCTGTCAGGCCTTGAAAGAGTCATTGTTGACCCGCACCGGCCAAGAAGCAGAATATTCTTGTCGCAAAAAGACTGCTAGTCGATTGACAAGTACAGGCTATGACGAGCCTCAACATGGGCCCTGAAAATCTCAGCCGCGCTAGCGGCTAAAAGTGGGCCGGCACGCGTTATCGTCACTCCACTTAGTGTGTGAGGTGAGGGTGGCGCATCGTCTGAAGGTCGTCCGACGCCGATTCTCGAAACCGCCGGGACAAGTCGGGATGCATTTTGCCTGGCCAACTCTGCTCGCCAAGATCATGACTTCATGCTAATAGAAATGTGATGTAGGGACTTGGCCACGGAAAGGTTTTTGTATAAGACGAAGAAGCATGCCACCAGAGATTTGATCGTCACCCCATCACAGTACCCCTCGAACACCAATCAGATACGTTCTACTACGCACCAAGCCACCTCACCAGCCCACCGTCCGTACTAAATACATCAAAATGCCTTCCTTCACAGGTATGTGGAATTCTCTTCGTCCTCTTGGCACCCGTTCTCCATGCTGATCGAATAACCAGACTCGGTTTCTTCTACCCCGGCTGCTGCATCCGGCGTTCCTACTCCTGCTTCAACAACGCCCACTACTTCGACCCGCGATACTCTCCACGCTGCTTCGGCCGCGCTAGGCCTTACCTCGCAGGGGCTGGATCTCTGCCCTCACTGCTTCCGCGAGATGTCTCACTGCGAAGAGAGGTTCGCATTTGCTTGATCTCTCAAGCTTCAAACTGGAACGCTGGACGTCAACGTTATGTTCAGCATTGTATATCTATAAGTACCCTTCGGCACCGCAGCGATGCATACGTGCCCGCTTGAAGGGTCTATGATGTTTATTGGGAGTTGATTTCTTCATTTTTTTTGGGATGGCAATCAATCTTGTAAAAGTCGCGTGTGTGGCGTTTATGGAATTAGTACATTATCGATCTGGCATGGCATACCCCACTTTAAGAGCTGGAGCTGGCGTTGGAACAATCTAGCTATCGCCTTGCACCTCAATCGAATTCATCATCTTTCGAGCTATCTTTGTTTCCACTTTAACGGTATTTTCGCAAAAACCAATTAACGTCGCTTCTGCAGAGTCCAAATGGAATTAACTAACTCAAACGCTGCGAAAAAGTCGAGGTCGCGATAGTGGCGAAGCGATCTACTATTGCGTCACGAATATTTTCGCAACGGCAATACTAGATCTGGACGACCATCTCTCAAACAGCCACACTTGCTTGACAGATTTCCGGGTATCCTTATCAATGCGTTACTAATCACCCTCTTGCCTCCACGAAAGAGTCGGTGTGGAGTACAGATAGCCGCAACGGGGAACCCGCCGATCGCCGGATGCAGTTGCCGGTGTGCGTTAGTCTGTTTCTTAAACAACTCAAGACTTTTCCCAACAGCAGCCTCTTCTACACCTGTCAGGCAAACCTCACCATGACTGTCACACAGGACCCGAGTAGCACCTTGCCCGCAGGAGAGACCACACCTCTTCTGCCGCGTGAAGAGACGAAAGAAAGAGATGGCAAGAAACACAATGTTTCGGTATTATTCCGCGCTTTGCTCTGCGCATTCCTCGTCTCATTGACTTTTGGCATCACCCAAGTCCCCATCCTCTACGCCTTTCGCATGATGACTTGCGATGCATACTACGAGCATCATGTCCCGGATCCCGATGCCACCGATATATGTGCAAGGCGCGAAATTGAAGCGAGCACAGCCCGATCTTTTGCGCTGCTCGCTGCGTCAACTACGATCTTCGGACTTGTCAATCTGCTCGTTGCGGGATGGACAATCAAGAAGCTAGGTGTGAAGTCTGCGCTTATTATCCAGATCTTCTGGCCTGCCGTGCGGTTGCTCATCCAGAATATCGGTATCATGCATGGCGGCAACATTGGCATCATGATTGTGCAGTCCTCACAAATCATCACAGTCGTTGGTGGACCCAATGGCTATGTGCTCTGTCTCAATTCGTTGGTTGCTGATGTTGCTGGACATGAAGCGCGAACGGGTGCGCTGGGCCGTCTCCAGGGCTGCATGTACTTTGGGAGCGCCATTGGCTTCCTGATTGGAGGTGTTGTAGGCGATTATTTTGGCATCCTTGCCCCATTCCGCATGACATTGGCAATGTTCCTGTTTTGCTGTGCCTACGTTGCGGTGTCTTTGCCGGCTATGGGCCCATCTAAGGAATCAAAAGATGGGACACCCCGTCAAACCGTGGGAATTGCGCGGTTCTTTGGCCCTCTTCGAATCTTCGCCCCGCAGAAATGGGAACTTCCCAATGGACAGATTCGCATTCAGACTGGAGCATTGACACTTGGTACTGGTGTCTTCCTCGGAATTCTTGCAACAGGATACATCCCTGTACTGCTCCAAATGTACGCGACTGCTGAGTTCAGTTTCGGTACAAAGGAGAATGGGGCGCTGATCTTCTTGTACTCGTCACTGAGAGGTGGCTTCCTCACACTAGTTTTTCCTCGCATCATCGCTGCAGGTCGGAAATGGCTTGGTGATGTCGGCAACAAGGAGATATCAGAAGAAGATGAGAGGGAAACGCCCATCCAAGTTCAAGATACACCACCAACATCTGCTACCACTGAAATGGTAGACCCCATGGAGAACGAGGAGCCGCCAAATCCCGAACCCGTCAACAAGCGAGAGACGTTTACGTTTGACCTTTTCTATGCGCGCTTCAGTCTTATTCTTGATGGTATATTAACGGGCCTTGCTGTCTTCGTGTCCAAAGGATGGCAGATGTATATCGTTGCTGTACTACTACCGTTTGCGGCAGGAACAGGTGCTGCATCGAAGGGAACTATTCTGCAGATGCTCCCGGAGAGTGATCGCGTAGATGCTTTGAGCGGCATCACGCTCGTGGAGAACATTGCGCGGCTGTCAACAACGGCAGTCTTTGGGCTGGCTTTTGCTGCGCTTGCGGAAGTCGGCAAGAGCTATCTTACGTTCATTTGCAATGCCGCTGTGGCGCTGCTTGGCTTTGTTGTCCTGCTTTTCTCACGCTTTCCACCAAAGGGCAGTCGCCGCGTAGATTGTTGATCAAGATACTCGCGTTCACGTACCGTGAGCATACAGTTCATTGAGATTACAACGAAAATATCTGAATTCATTAAGCCACTGTTGCTGCTATCACGGAATGACCGCCTTGTCGTGAAGTTCTGAGTGTTCGCTTCAGGCGTCCACTTGCTTGATCCAACACTAGTACCACCTGGGAGCCTTGCAGTATTTTCCACTGAATTTAGCCTTAGATGGTTCGTGACCAATATGTAGCTGCCTAGTTAGTAACTACACACATGCCCAGAAACTTAAGGGTTCTAATGTGATTTCGAACCTCAACTTTCGTTCTGAGCGGGGCGTCTTGTGTGCTGGGGCTCGTTAAAACCACAGCAGCAGCCACTCAATCAGGGTTCTACACAAATATGACCAAATCAATCATCACGCTTCTGCTTGCTGGCGCCGCTGCAGC